>WEDG01006144.1:0-50330 GCA_017591395.1 Schistocephalus solidus
GGCTCCATTCTATCCCATTCAGTAATTCTTTTCATTTTGGGATAATCCTTTCCATACATTTCTCTGCTCACTGCACGACGTTTGGGTACAGAAAAATGACTGTACTCCCAAGCAAGAACACAATGATCACTTCTGTCCAAGCGGCACGTAAGAACTTAATGCAAGGATGCAATTGTCGTCTCTACTAATGATTAGATACAAAAGCAGCGACTGCTGCCCATTTTCTGGAACCGCGTTTCCCTTTTGACATGTTGGGTAAGAAACTCGTCATTTAACTGAGAATAACCTATTGAGTGCAGCCCAGCATGGGTTCCTCAAAACAAGGTCTTGTGACACATGTCAGCTCTCTTTCTTTGATCATGTTCTACAATCTAGGGATAATGGCTTTGCACTTTACATAGTCTATTTCAATTTCACCATGCCCTTCTTCTCCTGAAACTCTCCTCTTTCAGTATATGTGGTAAACTTCTGAGCTTGATATCTTCTTACCTGAGCTCTCGTACACAACATGTTAAGATCTCCAATGCTATCTCAAACTCGGCACATGTGAGGAGGGGAGTTATTCAGGGAAGTGTGCTAGGCCCGCTTTTATTTTGTCTTTTTGTCAATGATGTGCCAGGTTTATTTCGAAATGGTAGGCCCTTTATGTATGCCAACGATTTAAAAGTTGCCAATCGATACAAGCTGGCAGATCGCGACACCGTGCTTGATCTATTAAAAAATGATCTCGAGGCCTTTGCCCAGTGGTGCTGCACATGGCGCCTTTCCCTTTCTTGGCACAAATGTTCCGTTATGGTTGTCGGTGACAACCATCAGCCTCAACTATGCATAGATGGCCACGATATAAATGTACCTGGCGTTGTTAAGGACCTGGGCATATCATATTCCAACGGTCTCAATCTTTCAGAGCATTGCGCCCTGATTGTCTCCAAAGCACGCAGAACTGCCGGGTTTATCCTCCGAAATTTTAAAACTATTGATATTAGACTCCGCCTTTATAAAATGTACGTTAGACCTGGCCTGGAATACTGCTCGTTTCTATTTAGCCTTCTGCGCGCTAGCGAACGGAAGAAAATCGAAAATTCTTCACGAAAAGAATTTTTATCGTTGGAGCACCGTAATCTGTCGTATCAAGAACGCTGTGGGCTTGTAAACATTGATCCCTTATGGTATCGCCGAGTGCAGAAGGGACTATTTTTGCTATTTAAGCTTTTGAATAATCGTACATTTAATCCCCTTATCACTGTGAGGCAGCTTGACCATCCTCGGCGCAGCAGTCATCGCAATGTCTTTTTATTTCTTCCATTAGCTCGCACAGTTAAGTATCGACGGTTCTTTTTGGTAAACGCCATGGCCATGTGGAATAAACTTCCCCATAATATAAAAATCCAGCGGAGTTATTCTTTGTTTAAGATAACTATTACTAGTTTTTTGCCTTCAGAACAGTTTCCAAGAATTCTGGGCTCCAACACGGTAGAATCTGTTTTCCTATCCGACGGAGTGCGCGGCATCTGAACCCGATCCCTGGTGTTACCTTGAGGGATACGGCACCGTCTCTGCAGCCTGCACCCGCTGACTTCTTCGGCAGACAGTTAGCAACCGTACACGGATGCTTTCTTGCCTGGAGCAGAATCCCGGTTCCTAGCAAAGACAGAGAGACTGCATACAGACTGCAATTTTGTTAACCCTTCCCTGATCTGAATTGCTATCATCCTTACAGGCGGCAGTTTTTTCTCCTGAATAACATAAAGGTAGGAAAAACATATATAATTATATATATTCAGGAGTTTATTTTCACTGCCAGCCACTAACCTTTGAATATTTCATCTGACAATGCATGTAAACCGGTATTAAATACAACTATTATTATTATTATTATTAACTATTATTAATGCCAACACGAACGAATTGCTTCCCACTCACCGCCACCACCACAACCACCACGCCGCCACCACCACCATTATCATAGTCCTCATCACCAGCAGAAGGATCATAACTGAAGACATCCTTTTCACCTGCCTTTGGCGGGACACCTCTGCACATACCTTAACGGAGATGGCGCCAGGACACAAAAGGCACCCATCACCACCAAACCCTTGTTTCTCATCCCAATCACGCGTCGGCCTGGTCAGTTGCCTATGAATTAAGCGAGGTTAGACTAAAGAATCGGTGCCTGCACACGCCTCTACTTCTACAATATCCTAGGACAGGCATATATCGCATGGGTTTATTCGACCATACGCGCATAAATGAAAACATTTAGCAAAACAACACAGTCCCGGTCTCCCTTACACCACCTTCAACTGCACGCATGAAAACGCGTAGGTTATGCATAGACCTTCTTGATCATGAGCGCATACACGTCAAATATCACTAAATTATAACATCGATAAGGTTACGGGATACAATTAGCAAGTGTCGTTATGACGGACAAAACGCATATGATCAAGTGCACATCTCACAGATGCGAGAAGTGGTCTCTTTAATGGAGCCAAGTCATGCAGAGTAGAGGACCAGCACGCACGTAATGCGCGATGGACAGGGAATTTCGGGTAACATTAGTCATCGGATCAAATTTCTCCATCGGTTAGCTGGACACAGACAAGACACTGCTGTACGGGATTTTATTTATTTAGCATTTATATTTGGTTAGCACCGGGAAGGTACTGTCTAAGCAAGTCATGAACTGGCCTTTTATCTTTGTCAGCCATTACGCCCACGACAACCTCCGATCTTCTTTGCACCCGGGTATGGTGCGTGTAAAGGGAGAGGTAGAGGCGGTATAAGCCTGCTTAACTATAAACAATTTTGCGCGCAAGTTATGGCTGCGCCTACTTCATTGCGCAATTATGGCTCTCTTAGCTTTTGGCGGTTGAACTATTGCCAGTTAAATGGTTTTTGTGAGGGTGATCCGCATAAACAAGAATGTCTGTTCATAAATTTGCACTTCTATTACTCAGAATTAAACTGCCTGCCTTGAAAATGAGCCGAGTAATGCGGCGATGTTAAAAGACTTTGACGAGAGGTTTGTAAAAAATAAAGTCTCATCAACGTATTCTACCTGGACTCAAACGTGCACACCACCAAGTGAAACGATGTGAGCTTCACCTCACTCGTAACAATCGTGCGAGCTGTTTTTTAAAATAGCATTTCATGGAAAATGTTATCCACGTTCTTTTATCCGGAGACTAGCATGTTCTTAAAATGGAGACTAATGTGGGGAAGGAAAAGAAAGACTAGAGTAGCAATTTCTCACTTTTTTGCCATAATCATCCAGTTCTAACCGAACTTAAGAAAGGACAGACCGGTGTCGGTCTGGGGTTGGGACGGTTGGCAATAGTAAAATCATCATATCCTGGTCGGCAAAGCTTCACGAATAGTGGCTGCTCTTAATTAGTCTAGCACTTACATTGTCTAGATCGGGGATTCAAAGCAAAACGGAACGTCTGCATTGCATTCTACAATCAGAATAGAGCAGTGAACTCCACTTTAATCATCGAATAGGCAATGAAACCAACTTTCAGAAAGCCTAACAATAAGAAGCCCAGTGCAGCCTACATCAAAACTAAATTCCAGTCCTCAGTGACATTCCCAGAGAAGAGAAGATCCCAGTCTTTTCGTGATGCCTCAGCTCTCATCTTGCAAAAGTCTCCTCGCCATAGATTGGGCCTGGTTTCATTTATTGCAGATGGCACAGAATATAAACCATACTCCCATGAAAGTCCTGCATGATCACTTTGGTCAAGTGGAGGTAGGCAGTGTACCTCGTCTATACTGTGAGGATCTTTAGTGAAGACGAGATCTAAACAACTAGCCTTTTTTCCTCCACGCGCTCTCGTTGAAACAAATACATGATGGGTGCAAAGAGCTTCAAGTGTTGTCTTTAGCAGACGATAATCGAAGAAAAACTTTGAGCTCTGTGCCTGCAGATCATTCCATCGAATGCTGGGTGCATTGAAGTCACCCATGAGAACAACCTCAGGTCGACTACTTATCTCATTTATGTTCTCCAACAAACAAGTATCAGTGTCAGTGTCTGTCCCCGGTTGTCGGTAGATAGTCATGAATTCAAGGGACTGCGATCCCCACGTCTTTATTTCAGCCAAATAGCCTCAATAACATTGCTACTCTTCTTCGTCATTTCACACACTGTAAAATTGCTTTTAGCATACATCGCAAATCCTTCATCCTGGCGTTGGGTGCGGTCTCTCCTAAACACCTGGTACCCTTGTATATGTATATGTATATTTTGAAGGGTTACAGGCATTGCTCTTGATGACCCCATTAATGCTAAGTTATCATTGCATGTGTACAGTCAATATAAAATGTTGTACATTTTAAAATGTTTGAGTCAAAGCATAACATAACTTCAAATGCGTTTTCACAGCCATAGGTGAAACATTGTGGAAGAAAAGTAGAGCCCGAAAGATTTTAAAAGGCTGGTTTTAAGTAATCATGTTGTGAAAGTCGTCTTTTGTCAAATATAATGCAATAAAGCCTTCTTTTAAAATCAGTTATGCTGTCAGAGGTAACAGTCTCGCTTGGTAACGAGTTCCAAGGTCGTACCACTCGTTGGCTGAAACGAAACTTTCTGAGGTTCAATCGCGTGCGTTCGCTATTAACCTTGTAAGGATGACCACGCAGATGAGTTGTGCAGGCAAAGTCGAAGAAATCCTCCGATCTCAGGGTGGAATCATGGCCCTGGATAATCCGGAATGTCCAGAGCAGGCTACACCGTAAGTGCCTGTAGGAAAGAGAAAATAAGTCAAGCTTTTTCAATCTGTCTTGGTACGGTAAAGTCTTAAGTCCGTCAACCATCTTCGTGGCTCTCCGTTGCACCTGTTCGAGGAGGTCAACATCTTTCTTCATCCACGGTATCCAAGCTGGTACTCCGTAATCTAAATGTGGTTTCACAAAGGCGCCATAGACTTTTCCGAATAGATCAGGGGGGAATATTTTAAACACACGTCTGATCCAATGTAGTGTACATGTTGCCTTCTGGACTGCTTTCTTACAGTGTTCTGAGGGCATCAAATTCGCAGTTGTCCACATACCCAGATCTTTGTATGTTTCGACCTCTTTTAATGCAGTGCCATTAATAAAGTACTGGTTTCTCAGAGATACTTTTCGACCGGCGCTTGGATGTAGAATCACGCACTTGGATACATTAAACTTAAGAAGCCACTTAGCCGACCAGGCACTTAGTGAGTCGATATTCGATTGTAACCCTTTTGCGTCATCAGCACATCTGACTTCAGTCCATATTTTAATGTCATCTGCAAACATGACAGCTCCACAATCTAGGTCATTGAGACAGTCTTTCACGTAGATAAGAAGAGAAGGAGGCCCAAAACAGAACCCTGTGGAACACCACTTTCTACTTTTACCCATTCTGAGCTAGAGTTTCCAACAACAACTCTCTGTACTCTGAAAGACAAGAAACTCTTGATCCAATTGAAAAGTTTTCCTTGAATTCCTACGTTCCAAATCTTCTGCAAAAGAAGCCCGTGTGGTACACTATCAAAGGCCTTTTTGAAGTCAAAAAATACAACATCTACTGCATGACCCTTATCTGTGGCCTTTGTCCATTTCTCGTGCGACTGAAGGGCACTCGTGAGACAGGAACGTCCTGGACGGAAGCCGTGTTGGGCATCGCATAGGATTTGGTTGTTTTCCAGATAGCGCATTAAATGCCTCTTGATAATACACTCCATTATTTTGCACGCTATGCAAGTTAAACTGAGAGGGTGGTAATTTTCACAGTCGAGTCGTGAACCTCCTTTATAGATCGGGGCGATGAATGCGCACTTCCATTCTTCCGAAGTTTGCTTTCTTCAAAGTACTTTTGGAATATGATGGACAGTGGTATACACAGTTCGTTAGCAAGTTCTCTAAGGGCTAATGCAGGAATTCTATCCGGCCCATGTGACTTGGCTGGTTTTATACGGAGTAATTCGGTTTTAACTACGGTCGGTGAAAAGTCTAGGTCTAGGTCCTCTGTTGTGGATGAGGAGGAGATTGAAGAGTAAGGTAAAGGGGGGGTACACATTGGTTGACAAACTGGTTGAATAGCAGCAAAATTATATGGCTCTCTAGTGAAGACGGTCTGTAAGAATTTGGAAAGAAATGATGCTTTAACCTGGTCATCGGTCTCCAGTTTTCCGTCTGCAGACCTAAGGGCAGGTATCATTTCCTGAATTCTCTTTGTACTCCGTATGTAGCCATATAGCATTTTGGGGTGTTCCAACGATTTTTGCAGTATGTTTAGTTCAAACTTCCTCCGTAGCTTACCAGCCTCACATTTACAAACGTTGCGTTGTTGTTTATATTCCCGTAAGTGAGCATCGGAGCCGGTTTGTCTGTAACGCCTCCAGAAGCGATTTCTTTTTTTGAAAGAGGCCTGCAAGTTTAAGTTTATCCACTTTGGGCGGTTTGTGGTTGTGTTTTTCCTGAGAGGACAGTTGAGGTAAACAATCCTTTTCAATAACGAACTCAATGTCGTCCAATCTTTATTGGTTTCACCATGTAGTTCTGTTTCCCAGGATATCTCTGACAGTTGTCTTCTCATAAGTGAGTAGTCCCCCTTCCAAATGTTTCTTACCCAAGTATCGGTTAAATTTGGTTTGGAAAACAGTGAGTACTCGAAGCACAGCGTAATGTGATCACTTGACCCTAATGGTGGTTGATCCTGTAGGTCTAGCACATTTTCCTGATCTCGGGTAAAAATCAGGTCAAGACAGTTTGATTGTTGTCCTTCTCTCGTCCGTGTTCCAAAGGTGACGTACTGAGAGAGAAGTTTGTCTGTTGCCCATTGTAGAAGTTTGTGGTTGAAGTTATCTGGCATTCCCTGCGCAGTCCATGTTTTCCAGTCAATATCAGGTGCGTTAAAATCCCCAACAATGAGGACATCTTTCTTCTCGCTGGCTTTGTAGAGTTCCGTTATGAGAATGAGATCCTGATCGGAAGTCTGATAAGGCGAACGGTACACAACCGATATCGTCAGTGGTCTGGAATACTTAGCAGATATAGTAATGCTTAAGAATTCCACATCGCTTAATGGAATATGTATGTCAGCCATTGCGGTCAGCTTGCGAGTGACATAAATTATGACTCCTCCTCCTCTACTTGGTCTATCTCTCCTGAAGTGGTGATATCCTCTGAGGGATATTTCGGAATCAGTAATTTTTGCAGTAAGCCACGTTTCAGTGAAAGCCATAACGTCTGGTTTTATTTCGTCAACAACGTTTCTTAGGTCGTCCAGCCCTTTGAACAGGCTTTGTACATTTGCGGAGATGACTTTCAATGATCGATTCGTCGGGGAGATTCAGCCTTCATTGTTACAGATTTTAGCCACAGGAATGACCCATTTATGTGGACTATTTGACCGTCTTTGATTTTCAGCCGTTTCTCTCCTCTGTCAATTCTCTCCATCAATTCTTTCCGAAGTTCCCTCATTTTCCGCGTTTCCCTCGGCTCGTAATCCCGTATAAGGCTACTTCGTTATCACTGATGTTCTGTGAAAACCATGTTTCTGTGATTGCAATTATATCGGGAGACAGAAGGGCTACCTGAATTCTCAGTTCGTCGAGCTTCGAAAACAGACTTTGGGCAATGGTATACAAAAATTTAAGTATGCAGCATTCAGTAGAGTCAAATTCCGTTTGTATCGAGTTTGCCAATGCGAATTTGCCGATGCCATCATGAGCATGGGCTGGTTCCAGAGCAATGTTGCGTTTCTCTGTATCACGCGTGTTCTGTAAATCACCAGATTGTTCTCTCCAGCTGCAAGTCTCCTCTTCATTTATATCACTAATTCGCCGCGTTTCAGACGTTCTGCTGAAGAGTAGTCCGGGTGTAAAAAAACCTGCTTATGAGAGTTTCGAAGTTTAGTTTCTCGAGAGAAGTAGCTTAGCCTCTTCCTTGTTGTCCAAGTATATTTTGATAGGCCATGGTCTCACATTTTGAGACTGCTCAATATCCTTTTTCCAAGCCTGAAGGCAGCGCGAACGGGTATCGTCTCTCCTGAATGAAGTATATCATTCAGTAGGTGCTGAAACATAGCAAGATTAGCGGATATCCGTTCCTTTGAGGTGTGGGCATTTGATTCAGGTAAATTTAGAATTAAGAATTTATATTTGGTTAGCACCGGCAAGGCACTGTCTAAGCAAACATTAGTAACGAAATAAAGTTATGACAATGTGTGCAGATAAAATGTACAAATACGTAACTTGTCCTGCTATGTCAACGGTTAGCGATGTTTTAAAATTAATGGTAAACTAGAAAAAATAGGCAGGGAAAAAAAACCCCTATCATAAAAATGGAGGCAGAGTTCAATAAGCCTTCATTTTTGAATAGAAGGTAGGAGAAAAAAACTGCTTAGGAAAAAATGGTCAAGTGGTAGAGTAGGGTTATACTGTAGTAGCATTTCAGAATGAGATAAGGAAGGTCGAGGTGATTCGTTCTTGATCACTTAGGCGTATGAAACAGAATCTCACGAAAATGCGTCGATGAACTTAAGTCCTCAGCATCTTAGGATCCAGAATTAAATTCTGATGATGGTTAGTATCCAAAGAAACGGTAGCATTTTAGTCTGTGGACCGCCGAATGTGTACGTCCGAATGACGTCATCGTTTGGATGACTGGTGATATAAGGAGACATAATAGTTCATGAGCGATTCGAGGTAGCGAAAATATAGTTTCAAGAGGGTTACTCAAATTCCCGATGGTCCTATCTCCGAGTCATGGGGAAAGCTACTGGGAAAAGATGAGGAAAATAAAAGGTTAATAGAATCAGTGTTAAGATAAATGTGCAGTCTTCGCTTGAATGCAGATAGACTAGTTAACGACCTAATTTCAATTTGCAAGTTATTCCAAAGAAAACTATACCTAGAAGCAAAGAAGAGAGAGCGTTTACACGTGTAGGATGCAGGGGGAGGTATAATTAGTGCAGAATTTCTTAGGTAATAAGGAAGACAAACGGGGGTTATGACAGAAAGGAGACAAAAGCCTTCTTTAAGGCTCCTGACCCAAAGAAAGTTTAGCTTCATTAGCTGGCATCTTGTTGAGTAGGAAGTAGTTGATAGAGTCGGAAATAGGAGTTTTTTTGTAAAATGTCTTTTGAACGGATAGATTCGTTCATTAAACCGAATAAAGGCCAGAAAAATTCAAGAATGGGAAGTACAAACATACGATAAACTCTTAATTTAGTTTCAGGAAGGTAGAAATTATAAGAAATAAAGCCGCAAATCTGAGCAGCTTTGGCCGTAATTCTATCAGCATGAGGCGAAAGATCTTATTTATTGGTGGGGAAACATTCAATCATAGGGCAACCTTCAAAAATAAGAGGTTGCGGCAGCCTTACAGGCCTAAAACACATGAAGCGACACTTAGTAGGTGAGAAATGTATATGCCATGTGGAGCTCCAGGCCGAAAGAGCGTCTAAGTCTGAATGAATTTGTTCTAGGCACCGTTCGGTTGTAGAGTTAGAGAAGGAATGCCCGCATTTGAGATCATCAGCATAAAAAAAGATTGAGAATGTTTAACTATCGATGAAATATCATTTATATACAGTAAGAACAACAAAGGACCTAATACGGTACCTTGAAGGACACCACTAACAATCGGGGTAGCACTAGAGTATGAGAACCCTACTAAAACGTTTTGTTTTCGATCATTTAGGTATGATCTAATAAAGTCAGTAAGGGGACTACGAAATCCTATAGCTTCTAGTTTAGCTAAAAGTCATTAATGAGGCACTTTATCGAATGCCTTACTAAGATCAAAAGAGATAACTACTACAGATAGACGATCCTTACGTAGAGAGGTTAGTAGATTTTGAAAAGATATGTGGCAGGTTTAACAAGAGTGGTCCGGTAAGAAGCCGTATTTGGAAAAGTTGATAATTTAATTGCTTATGCAAAAATCCGTGATTTGTTTTGCAATTAGTTTTTCAAAGAGTTTAGAAATAGAGGGCGTTTTATGAACACCGCGATAGTTATGAATGTCCGAGCGGGAACGAGCTTTAAAAACTGGTATTATAATAGAAGTTTTCCAATAATCGGGAAAGAAACCATATTCGAGAAATACTGAGAATAACTTGCTTAGAAGAGGTGTAAAATCCTTTAACTGTTTAATAAGTGAGTTTGGAATGTTATCAGTTCCAACTGAATGTGAATTTTTTAGGTGAGCTATTTTCTTTTGAATACATGAAGGCGAGAAATTAATGGTTGTTAGAAGCGAATTTGAAAGCAGAGGAATTGTGGGAGTGGGGCTAGTTTAAGTGGTAAAGTGATTGGCAAAAAACGAATTTAACAACTCTACTTTGCCCAAATCGTCTGTAACAAATTTTTTGTTACAGTCAAGTAAGGGTGAAGTTACATTCAGACGCTTAGCCGATGACCGAACATGGAAGATTTGAGCTACAGATTTGGATGAATTTGCATCACTTAGTGCCCGAGACTCCCTACGCTTATCTCTCACGAGCCTAATTTTCGATGCTAATTCAAATATTTGTGCAATCCTTAAATAAACTGACAAAGAGCTTTTAGATGACTCTTTAAGTTGCTTTCGTAATTTTTTTAAGTCTGTTTTGGAGAATAAGAGGGACAGTAGAAGAAGCTGCACTTGAATTAAAAATCTTAAACGGGATAAAAGCCTGGATTTTTTCTGCGAGACTCTGCAATAGCTTACGGAAAAGGTTTGTATCGGTGAGTGAGAATATGCTTTGCCAATCTAGAGTGCTTACGAAATTATTTATCATTTCATGGTTTGTGTTAGCAAAGTCGAGGTTATTGCATTTAACCTCAGGCTTCGTTAGAAGGGGGGACTGGAAAACAACAGTGAAGTATTGCGTGATCACTTGTGAAAAGATCATGATGAAAATTCATAAAGAGAGGGTGGACATCAATTGTAAAAATTAAATCTTAAATGTTTTCATTTCTAGTAACTGATCTGACCAGTTGGGACATGTTTGAAAAGTTAATAGTATTGACCAATTTCTGATATTTCGGCGGAGAGGAATTTGCCTGCCAGTAAATGTCTGGCAGATTGAAATCGCCTACGATTATTTTGACAGCAAATTGTGTCTGTAATTTTTTCAAATAGTTCACAGAGCTCGCTTTCATTGCCAGAATAAAATGGAGGATAATAGACACAGCCAATTACCACTTTTTTATTGTGCGGGAGGATGACTGAAGCAAAGCATACATTTCCGGAAAAGGACGAAATGCTCAGCTGAAAAGGGAAATGTACAAAGGATGACTTAATTTAAAGGAGGCAACCACCACCACGTTTTTCAGCGCGGTCTTGATAACGTTAGCGTTTGCAGATGTTGTAGATGCTGAGGGGTTAGCAGGTTTCCCATCGGTAATGACATTACTGATGTTAATGCCTGGATTCGCCAATGATCCAGATTTACTAGGAGTTTTCTTAGATTTAGTAGATTTGGCAGCTATAGCAGACATGGTTTGCTTGGGATGAGAAAGAAGTAGCGTTGACACAATTACACTCAAACCAGGAACAAGGTAAACGGGTGAAGATTCAGCTGGAATCGAAATTCCTGTCGATCCGGAGGGCCGTGGGCTGGCATAAGCTACAGGACAAACCTCTGAGATAACTTTTGGTATTGAAGGTGTAGACCAAGGCTTCTTGTTTGCTAATGAGGGTGAAACCCGACGTTCCATTGGGGTTTTATTCCTACAGATAAACCACTTGTTTTTTTTAAATATTGAACTGAGTGCTCATGCTAAGAGAATATAATGTCAACTTTAATCGCTGAAAAACGTTTGACCAGAACTGGCGGTTTTTTGCTACGGGAAGACAACCTTTCAGCTTAAGAGACTTTAAAGTCAAAGCCGCATGAGTAAAGGAAATGAAATGCACCGTCCAGGGGGATTTTACTCTTGGGGACGTTTTTTAAAAGAAAATTGAAACTTCTCTTATGTCGGTCAATTGACTCGGTACTGACCATGTTTATAAAAGGCTCCAGTTTCACGCATTGCTGAGAAGTGAGTGAAGACAACTTTCCATCAAAAATGGTACCAAGGATCATGAAGATAGAACCATATTTAGACATAAAGGTATTAAAGTTTTCCAAGGCGTCAATGTCTAATTTCTTCATGCTTAAGATGGGTTGCTCTAGTGGAAGTTTTACGCGAAGAGGATGTTTGCGTCCAAGCACTGACTGGAGTTTCATATTGATTTAAAATGTAAGCATTTTTCAAATCGATAATACGAACGGAAAATTGTCACTAGTGACGTTTTGCGGAATAAAAGATGTTATATTTGAAATATGTGTTTTAAGCAAGGCACTGCAAGCAAATATCTGCTAGGTAACGAGTTTAAACTGAAAATAGAATAAGCGAAGAGGCAATGTAGGATGAGAAATTATATCAACTCTTACTGCAAATTATTCTTCGCTGGAAATAAGGTAAACTTACAAAATTTCAACTTTATTTCTAGAATTAACCTTAAGATTCTGTCTTTTTGACGTAAATCAGCGAGAACTTTAATGAGGCTCTGTAGGGTGAAAAAGTTTAAAACTGTATATTTTTCCCTTTTGTCAATTGCAATAACTGCAAGTGTGAGCAGCTGATAATGAGGTAGAAATACAATAAATTTTCAATAATTAAGCTAATATATTCTGCAGGAAACGAAGAAATCGGTTTAAAATTCGAGAATTCATTTATTTTCAAATTTGAACCATCCGCCTTCGACCTTGACATTGAGTGCCCGGGATAACTACACAATAATCTTGGTCTGGGGCGTCTTTTGATTCACTGCCGACCATATTTTCCTCTGAATGCCCAGAGGGATCCATTAGGTTTTTTTTCAACTTTATAATCGTTTTATGTTGTTTCCCAATTCTATCTTGCCACTCATTGGTATTTCCGCTCTCTACTAAGGGCTCTTTAGAACTGATGGGATAGCCGACAGAAGTTGAGTCTAAAGTCGGAACTGCCTTTGGAAGAGGCATTATTGAAGTTGACCTAGTATTATTGTTATCCAATTCGGTGGTGCTGTTGTGTTTCCCATTGAAGATTGCCACACTTTTTTTCTTGGGATGCAACTACGGGTTTGTTATAGATTTGTATATTTTGAAGGGTTACAGGCATTGCCATTGATGACCCTATTAATGTCAACTTATCATTTCATGTGTACACTCAATATAAAATGGCGTACATTTAAAAATGTTTGAGTCAAAGCATAACTTAATATCAAATGCGTTTTCACAGCCATATACGAAACATTGTGGAACAAAATTAGAGCCCGAATGATTTTAAAAGGCTGGTTTTAAGTAATCATGTTGTGAAAGTCGTCTTTTGTCAAATATAATGCCACCAAGCCTTCTTTTAAAATCAGTTATGCTGTCAGAGGTAACAGTCTCGCTTGGTAACGAGTTCCAAGGTCGTACCACTCGTTGGCTGAAACGAAACTTTCTGAGGTTCAATCGCGTGCGTTCGCTATTAACCTTGTAAGGATGACCACGCAGATGAGTTGTGCAGGCAAAGTCAAAGAAATCCTCCGATCTCAGGGAGAAATCATGGCCCTGGATAATCCGGAATGTCCAGAGCAGACTACACCGTAAGTGCCTATAGGAAAAAGGGAAATAAGTCAAGCTTTTTCAATCTGTCTTGGTACGGTAAAGTCTTAAGACCGTCGACCATCTTCGTTGCTATCCGTTGCACCTGTTCGATGAGGTCAAAATCTTTCTTCTTCCTCGGTATCCAGGCTGGTATTCCGTAATCTAAATGCGGGCTCACAAAGACGCCATAGACGTTTCCGAAGATATCAGGGGGGAATATTTTAAACACACGTCTGATCCAATGTAGTGTACATGTTGCCTTCTGGACTGCTTTCTTACAGTGTTCTGAGGGCATCAAATTCGCAGTTGTCCACATGCCCAGATCTTTGCATGTTTCGACCTCTTTTAATGCAGTGCCATTAATAAAGTACTGGTTTCTCAGAGATACTTTTCAACCGGCGCTTATTTGTAGGATCGCGCACTTGGATACCTTAAACTTAAGAAGCCACTTAGCCGACCAGGCACTTAGTTTGTCGTAATTCAATTGTAACCCTTTTGCGTCATCAGCACATCTGACTTCAGTCCATATTTTAATGTCATCTGCAAACATGACAGCTTCACAATCTAGGTCATTGAGACAGTCGTTCACGTAGATTAGGAAGAGTAAGGGGCCCAAAACAGAACCCTGTGGAACACCACTTTCTACTTTTACCCATTCCAAACTAAAGTTTCTAACAACAACTCTCTGTACTCTGAAAGACAAGAAACTCTTGATCCAATTGAAAAGTTTTCCTTGAATTCCTACGTTCCAAATCTTCTGCAAAAGAAGCCCGTGTGGTACACTATCAAAGGCCTTTTTGAAGTCAAAAATACAACATCTACTGCATGACCCTTATCTGTGACCCTTTGTCCATTTCTCGTGCGACTGAAGGGCACTCGTGAGACAGGAACGTCCTGGACGGAAGCCGTTTTGGGCATCGCATAGGATTTGGTTGTTTTCCAGATAGCGCATTAAATGCCTCTTGATAATACGCTCCATTATTTTACACGCTATGCAAGTTAAACTGACAGGGCGGTAATTCCCACAGTCGAGTCGTGAACCTCCTTTATAGATCGGGGCGATGAATGCGCACTTCCATTCTTCCGAAGTTTGCTTTCTTCAAAGGACTTTTGGAATATGATGGACAGTGGTACACACAGTTCGGTAGCAAGTTCTCTAAGTGCTAATGCAGGAATTCTATCCGGCCCAGGCGACTTGGCAGGCTTATACGGACTAATTCGGTTTTAACTAAGGTCTGTGAAAAGTCTAGGTCTAGGTCCTCTGTTGTAAATGAGGAGGAGGTGGGGAAGGGGGGGTTCACATTGTTTTACAAACTGGTTGAATAGCAGCAAAATTATAAGGCTCTCTGGTGAAGACGGTCTGGAAGAATTTGGAAAGAAGGGATGCTTTAACCTGGTCGTCAGTCTCCAGTTTTTCGTCTGCAGACCTAAGGGCAGGAATCATTTCCTGAATTCTCTTTGTACTCCGTATGTAGCCATATAGCATTTTGGGGTGTTCCAACGATTTTTGCAGTATGTTTAGTTCAAACTTCCTCCGTAGCTTACCAGCCTCACATTTACAAACGTTGCGTTGTTGCTTATATTCCCGTAAGTGAGCATCGGAGCCGGTTTGTCTATAACGCCTCCAGAAGCGATTTCTTTTTTTGAAAGAGGCCTGAAAGTTTGAGTTTATCCACTTTGGGTGGTTTGTGGTTGTCTTTCTCCTGAGAGGACAGTTGAAGTAAAAAATCCTTTTCAATAACGAACTCAATGTTGTCCAATCTTTATTGGTTTCACCATGCAGTTATGTTTCCCAGGATATCTCTGACAGTTGTCTTCTCATAAGTGAGTAGTCCCCCCTTCCAAATGTTTCTTACCCAAGTGTCGGGTAAATTTGGTGTGGAAAACTGTGAGTACTCAAAGCACTGCGTAATGTGATCACTTGACCCTAATGGTGGTTGATCCTGTAGGTCTAGCACATTTCCTGATCTCGGGTAAAAATCAGGTTAAGACAGTTTGATTGTTGCCCTTCTCTCGTCCGTGTTCCAAAGGTGACGTCCTGAGAGTGAAGTTTTGTCTGTTGCCCATTGTAGTAGTTTGTGGTTGAAGTTATCTGGCATTCCCTGCGCAGTCCATGTTTTCCAGTCAATATCAGGTGCGTTAAAATCCCCAACAATGAGGACATCTTTCTTCTCGCTGGCTTTGTAGAGTTCCGTTATGAGAATGAGATCCTGATCGGAAGTCTGATAAGGCGAACGGTACACAACCGATATCGTCAGTGGTCTGGAATACTTAGCAGATATAGTAATGCTTAAGAATTCCACATCGCTTAATGGAATATGTATGTCAGCCATTGTGGTCAGCTTGCGAGTGATATAAACCATGACTCCTGCTCCTCGACTTGGTTTATCACTCCTGAAGTGCTGATATCCTCTGAGTGATATTTCGGAATCAGTAATTTTTGCAGATAGCCACGTTTCAGTGAAAGCCATAACGTCTGGTTTAATTTCGTCAACAAAGTTTCTAAGTTCGTCCAGCTTGTTGAACAGGCTTTGTACATTTTCGGAGATGACTTTCACTGATCGATTCTTCGAGGAGACCCAGCCTGCATTGTTACAGGTTTTAGCCACAGGAATGACCCATTTATGTGGACTATTTGACCGTCTTTGATTTTCAGCCGTTTCTCTCCTCTGCCAATTCTCTCCATCAATTCTTTTCGCAGCTCCCTCACTTTCAGCCGTTCCCTCGGCTCGTAGTCCGTTGAAAAAACACTTGTTTGTGCGATTCCCGTAAAGTTCTTCTTCCTTCTAACAGAAGTGCTGCCTGAGTTTCATTTTCTAAAATAATTTTTAGAGGCCTTGGGGATATTCTCCTGTCGTGGCTGGGGTCTGCTTTGCCTAGTCGGAAAGCTTTTTGCACGGTGTAAATTTCCCCTTTCTTCAGGACTGCACTAGAATATTAATGAAGAAGATTTAGATCGTGTGTCAATCGTTCCTTCGGAATGCAGGACGTGGATTCTGCGACACCCCGTATTACGATATTTCTTTTACGATTTATGGGCGAGGTCCTAATTTGCCCGCCCACGCTAGGTTGGGAGTTGACAGAGGTGGCGTTACTCGTAGATGCTGGCACGGTTTAAATTTCCCCTTTCTTCAGGACTGCACTAGCATGTTCATGAAAAAGATCTAGATCGTGTGTCACTCGTTCCTTCGAAATGCAGGACGTGGATTCTGGGACACCCCTTATTACGATATTTCCTTTACGATTTGTGGGCGAGATCATAATTTGCCCGCCCTCGCTAGGGTGGAGTTCACAGAGGTGGCGTTACTCGTGGATGCTGGCACTTCAACATGAGAGTGATTTTTATCCAATGCTGGGATTCTAGGACTTACACTTTTGTATTATATATTACTTTTGTCTTCCGAAACTCGTTTCTTTATTTTCTGGGATCCCTGCCGGTTGCCCTCTTTCCTTACGGGATACTGTTTAACAGCAACATCGAGCTCCGTAGACGTAGCGTCATGTTCCTTGTTGGATGTGATGGCTACGGAATCTGTGCCTGCGTATGTGCATTTGTCTCCCTCATGTTCCATCGTTAGGGACTGCTTCTTTTCGGGCAAATTGTGAGGAAGTTTCTTAAACTTCTCTATCTCCATCTTCAGCCCCTGCATATCCTTTTAAATCTCCGAAATTTTTTGAAAAAGTTAAAAGCATGTCGCACACGCTTCGTCCTCGTAATTGACATCCAAAAAACTTACTAAACTCTTGGCCCGTTTGGCGGGAGGTGATTTTAAGGAAACATGTCCGGAAATGAGGTCCTTCGTATTATGATTTATGTTTATTCCATCATTAAAAATTAGGTCAGCGAGTTTGTCGTGCGGCAATAGCTCAGTGGTCTCACCGTCGTTCCCCGCACGCTGGTGCTCCAGTTTGAATCTCGGCAGTGCCACACATTTTGCACGATTCCCGACGGGTATAGTTTTGACTCCCATGATAGATCGCAAAAACGATAAAGGGTGTTAAACATATGGGACGAAGGTTTTAGCGGGAGCAACTTTATGAATAAAATATTGAAATGACTCAGCCCTCTGTTGACTGGAAGATCTCGTGGAGTTGCTGGCGAGAAGTGGACAGGAGGAGGATATCAGGCGTATCCGCTGTTTTGCTGCAGTAGTCTTGTGAGGATGAAGAGTATGTCGAATAAGATCCAACGCTTGATAAATATAGTCCGCAAGAGTGACTAGTAGACTAATATCCCGAAAGTATTAAATTCCTCGGAGGTCGAAAATTTTGTTAGAGCACAAGATGGGAGGATGTGATTTGTGGTTCGCTTTGGTCGTCGTCCATAGGATTCAAAGACTGTTTTCCTGTTATCCGGTCGTTATGGGTATTCGCATCCGAACATTTTGAGTTTTAACGAATTGTTTTTTTTTTGTACTTTTGGTGCTTTGGTCACTGCTGTTTTAACTGTAATATGGATAACCGTATTTCGTCGAGTATTGTTATCTTTCAAGAGCTTCCTTAAGTCTGCAAGCTCATTTTCCAGTTTTTGAACTCTTAGTAATATATGAGAACATCCCACACAAGATTCGTCCTCGTATCCGACGGATTTGGCTGCCATTTCGCTTTTTGCCCGCTTTGCTGGTCCTTGGTTGTAAGTGTAAACTGATCGAGGGCCAGTCGTGGATGCAGAAACAAGCTCAACAGGCTTTCCTTTAAAGAAAGTGCCATTACTGGTTATGCTGCTTTGAGTCCAGGAGTTTTAAAAACACTGCGTGTACGTATGTTCTGTTTCGGTGGTATAACGAAAGATTTCGACTGGGTTTGGAAATGATGAGTATTAACAGTAATATGAGCAAAAAATGAGCCTACTTGTCCAAAAACGCTTTAAAAACACTGTAAATGGTTTGCGAAATATGCACGAACGACTCAGCCGTTCGGACAGGCTGAAGGTCCTGGATGACTTCATATTTTCACGAGGTTTTATTCAATTCAATTCAATTTATTGAGGAAAATAGGCATGGGCCTTTGAGTACCCTATTTGTAACGTAAAATTAAGTGCGGTATACGGAGAAACCGTGTGGGTTGCAAAGGTACAAAAGGCGGTCATAAAATATGACAAGTGGTGCACGACTCTCGAGGGTTAAGATAAATTCCTCATCGCTTAAGCTTTTTTTGGAACATAAAACTGTCAAAGTTCCTTTTAGAGCTTTCCAGCGATGGTGACATCACAACGTCTTCAGGGAGGGCATTTCATGGTTTAACCACTCTGACAGATAAGGAGAACTTGCGTACATCCAGTCTCGCCTGCTCGACACGCAGTTTCGATGGGTGACCTCGGAGATGGGTCGTGGCGGCAAATGAAATAAATAAATAAATAGTATATTTAAGGCCCAGAGGGCCCCATAATTACAAACTTAGTACCGTGGTTTAATAAATACAAAGTAGATAATTGCTGCACTATGTGAGCATCCATATGAACAGCAGAAATGAGTCGTATGGTAAACGTATCTGATTCAAAACGATCTGCCATTTTTAAAACAAAAGTCAACAATGTTTGGCATATACGGTGAACTGGAAAAGAAGCAGTAAAAAAACTCCTAGGGTTAAATCAGAGGCGGAGTTCGGCGAGCCGCCAATTTAAAAATAATAGGAGAAAAAACTGCTTCACTAAAACATTAATAGCTAAATGCAATGGGATAGTATTGTGATGTTGCTGACAACGTATGAGGGTTCGGAACGCTCCTTGTCGGATGAGAGATAATATAGCAGTCAGAGCTACTGTTTATCAACACCAGTGGAGGTGAGAGAGGACGAAATCATCGTAGACAACATGGTAACGAGATCATAATCCAGATACGACCTTGCTGACTGCATAGTCCATCACCAAAGAGGCGAAACCATCAGAACCCGCCCTGATCATCAACAGAACCTGGAGACTATCGTCAAGGTTGCAAATTCGGAGGAAAGTATCAAGGTTGTCAAGAGTTGGCAATGCTAGTTTAAAAGGAGGGAAAGAAAAAGTGAATGCAAATATTGACTGCAAAGGATGATGGAAATATAATTATAGACCAATATAATATCAAGGGAGCTGCCTCAAATACCAGGAGGACCCTTTTCGAAATCCAAAAGTTGCGAGTTTGGGAAGGAAACAGACAATAAGGACTTTATATCTTCCGAAGTTAAATGTTTGCGTAATTTGGTTTTGAAAATAGCTAATGTAGACGACAACCTAATTTGCAGTGGAAGATTATTCCATATAAAAGCATATTTGGAGGCAAAAAACTGAGACCGGTAAGTTGTGGAGCTAAGGGGTGGCAAAATGATCATGGAGGAATTACGAGTGGCATAGGGTCGATCTACCGGAGTGAGAGCCTTAATTCGTGGGAGATTTGGGCTAGAGTTAACGCGAAACAGGAAGCAGAGACCGGCTTTGAGTCTTCTAACCCACAGAAATTTAATGTTTGCTAACTGGCATCTATCCGTATAAGAGATACAGGATCCAGGAAGAAAAATAGTCTTCGAGTAAAAACCCTCTGAACTTTTTTCAATCTTACTGCGGTCAGAGGCGTTCATCAGCCCAAAGAGGGACAGCAGTATTCTAGGATAGGAAGAACAAACATGCGGTATAGGTTTAACTTTATTTCCGGAAGGAAGAAATTATGTGATATAAAACCACATATCTGTGCAGCCTTTGCAGAAATTCGATCTGCATGAGGCGATAATGCTAGCTTATTCGTGTAACTTAGACCTAAGTCTTTTATGGTTGATCGTTCTAAAAGTGTACTTTTTTGAAATACTAGGGGTCCAGGAAGCTTGGCGGGGCCAAAACACATGAAACTGCTCTTGGATGGAGAAAATTCCATCTGCCAAGTACAGCTCCAACGTGAGAGCATAAGTAGATCAGTGTTGATTTTTTTCAACGCAACTATTGGCAGTGTCTTTAGAAAATGAATAAATGCACTTGAGATCGTCAGCGTAAACAAGTTTTATGAATTTGTGAGTAAAGTTGAAATTTCGTTTATGTACAGAATGAAGGGAAGGGGACCTAGAACCGTGCCTTGAAAAACGCCACTCGGCTGAGGACTCGAATAGCTACTACCTACTAAGACCTTCTGGCTGCGGTTAGACAAGTAGGAACCAATGAAGTCAAGGAGAGGAGGCCGGATGCCGAGGGCTTCCAGTTTCACCAGAAGACGTCTGTGCGGTACCTTGTCAAAGGCTTTGCTCAGGTCAAAGTAGATCACAACTACTGACTGCTGCTCATTACGAAGGGAAGTGACGAGGTTAAGAAAAGCTAAGTGACACACTTCGCATGATCTCCCAAATAGAAAACCATATTGCGAGTCGCTTCAGAGCTTATTTTTTAGGCAAAAGTCGAGAATTCGATTAAAAATATTTTTTACATAATTTTGATAAGCCGGCGTTTTGTGAACGCCTCGATAATTTTTTACGTCTGAACGAGATCCCGGCTTAAAGACAGGAAGAATAGTAGATGTCTTCCACGAGTCAGGAAAGAATCCGTTTAGAAGATAAACTGAGAATATATGGCTAAGCAATCGGGGGAAGCTCGGAACTCTCTTAATAGCTGAGTTGAGAATACCATCAGTCCCCGAAGAGTGTGAGTTTTTAGACGAATTATTTGCTAACGAATTAGTTCTAAGGAGAAATCAATAGTGCTGATAACATTAAATGAGGATGCCTGAAACGTCGGAACTGGTTCAGATTCCATCGTAAGATGATTTGCAAAGAACACACTAAACAGTTCTGCCTTGTCAGAGTCTTCGAGAACGAAGTTCTTGTCTTCGTTTAGTAATGGAGGAATTTCATAACCTCGTTTAGAGGAGGATCGACAGCGGAACAGTTGAGCAACAGATTTTTGCAGAGTTGGCTCACTGAGTGCGCAAGATTCCCTCTATCTGTCACGTGCAAGACGAATCTTAGAGGCTAATTCAAAAATCTCTGCGATCCTTAGATGTACAGATAACGAACTAGTATATTGATCTTTCAACTGCTTCCTCAATTTCTTTAGTCGTGGCAAACGAAAGTGAGGAACGGTGGATTCCGAGACGTAGGGCTTGACTATTTTGGTTGGCACAAGCTCCAGGATGTTATTTGAAACGACTGACATGAAGTCACAAAGACTTGCTGCGTCGTTCATGGAGGAGAGATGCTGCCAGCCAATGAGTCCAAAAAGTTACTAATTAAGCTCATATCTGCGAGGTCAAAAGCATGATAGGTACGAACGGCACTAGCCTTTTTCGATGAGACAATCGGAAGGCAACAGTGAATTAGTGTATGGTCACTTTGGAAGAGGCCCTGCTTAAAATCAACGAAGAGGGAGCAATGTCGTTTGTGAAAATCAGGTCTAAATATGCTTGTCTCTCGTTGAAGAACGGACAAGCTGGGACCAATTAGAAAAATTAATGGTATCGAGGAAAGGCTGAAATCTGGGTGGACAAGATTTTGAAATCCAGTCAATTTCAGGAAAATGAAAATCCCCAGCGATTATTTTAATGTTTAAATTGGACTCCGAAATCAATTTAAAAATTTCACAAAGTTTTGCAACATCCTCAGATGATGAATTAGGCGGGTTATAAATACATCCGAGAATCGCCTTTTGCCGGGGCGACAGGATAATGGATGCGAAGCAGTAATTACCAGAGAATGACGTATCATCTAGATCAAATGGGAAAGTGCTTAAATGAAGCTTTAATATAGAGAAGACAACCACCACCACGCTTGCTAATGCGGTCTTGACGGTAGAGATCATACTGGTCTATGACAAGCAAAAGAGTCGGAAATTAAAGGGATGGGTCCAAGATTCAGTTACACATAAAACATCGGGCATTAACTCGAAAGCAATGGCTCTCAGCTGGGCCATCTTATTTAAAAACAGATCTAGCATTAAGTAATATGACATCTAGCGTAGTTCGAGTATCCAAACTAGGGTTATCTGTACTTATAAAAAAGGAAGACTTGGTGGTGGGGAAGTAAAACTGTAGAGGGAAGGTGCGGGCGGAAAGTAAAATTGCTGCTGTCTACAATTAGCTAAGCTGTTACTGCTAACTAAATTAGGATTATTGTAGAGAAACAGATTTGGGTGGTATCCATTGAGAGAAAGGCTATTTTCTGCGTTAGCGAAAATAGGAGGCCTTAAAATAGGATTTTGAGGAATATTGGAATAATATGGGGGAGAATAAGATTTGAAAATGGAACAAATTGTTTTGGAAAACTGTTACCGTAAGGAGTAGTGTTAAATAATGGGGGAGCCTGAGAAGTTGATTGGTTGGGATAGTTGCTAAGGAAATTTTGGGTATGTATGGTAGATGCTGGAGGGTTAGGAGGTTTCACAACTTTAATAACGTTTTTCTTTTTGGAACTTAAGTTTGGAGCAAACTTTGACTTGCCCAGGTTATTGATAAGTTTAATAGATTGGACAGCTGAGACCGGAGTGGCAAGCGTGGAATGGGAACGAGGTGGACTTGACCCAGTTTTGTTGACTAAGTCAATAGTAGGAATACAAGGAAAACGACGTTGAAACGGAGAAGCAGTCGGTCTTGGCGCTTTAGACGGAGTTACTGACATTAAAGGTGGGCTTACGACATGGCTGATAGCTACTGCGTTGGAAATTCCTATTCGCGAGGAAGAAGGCGTTAATGGATTCGTTGCAAGAAGAGTGGGAGTTGAAGTTAAGGAGGTTTTTGAACCGGGCAGTATAGGAGATTGCTGTACCGTCTCGTTATGGTTTGCATAGCCATGACCAGACTTATGGATAATGGATTTAGAGGCCGAAGACCTATGCAAGAAGGGAGACACATTCCTTCGCTCAATCGGTGTAAGATCCCGACAAAGGAAACATTTTGCTACCTCTAGATAACGAGAAATGCGACCTCGTTGTGCAAAAATGGAGTCCACTTCGATTGGTGAAAAAAGGGTGACTAATAAAGGGTGATTTTTGCTACGTGAGGAGAGGCGTTTGGCTTTCGCTATTTTGTAATTGAAACCGCACTAGTACAGGAAGTCTACGGCAACGTCAATGGGTCGTCTGTCCTGGGAAACATTTTTAAAAAGAAAATTATAATTTCGTTTCTGTCGGTCTGATGTTTCACTGGCAACCAAATGAACGAGAATCCAGACGCTGACATGCCTGAGAGGGAAGAGCAGAGATATCACCGTCGAATAAGATCCCCAGTATAGAGAGAACTGATCCAAACTTTAACATAAAATCATTACAATTTTGTAAAGCAGAGAGATCAAGCTGCTTAGCTTTAACGATTGGTTGCATATGCATATCACTGCTGTAACTACTTGATGCAACCAAGCAAAGTTTCGGTGCAATGGCTGAGAGCTTGCGACGCGCAGAGATTTTCGTTCTCATTTTTGCTAGGAGGCTTTTATTTGGTCAAACTTAGGAAAAAAATCAGGCGAATAATATTCCGCGACGAATTTGTTTTCCAAAATTTTAACTTAGGACCTTTATACGTACTTGAGAAAAAACTTATTAGTATAAACGATCCACCTGACTAATAACGAGGCTATATCAGTTGAAAACGTTGAATCTAAATGTTCACGCCTGTAGAAGTGGACGAGCACCACAGGTATAAGCAGTTGATAGAGTGTTAAAAGTGCAAAGTTTTTATCAAAAAATCAGTTAGTAATTTAAGCTTTGGATAAGGAAATCCTGAAAAAATTAGAACTTTCACTTAGCTTTCAAAAACGAGCTGCGCGCCTTGACCTTGAGAAACACAGTTCTATTCTAAGAAGTCCGAGAAGTCCAGGCAACATTCCAATTCCTTCACAATGCGGAATGTCTGCAAAAGATCACCACGCATTTGCCTATAACTCAAAGGGAACAGATTTAGATTCATTAGGCGGGTTGGATATGGCAAGGAGCTTTGACTTCTAACAATTTGATGGCTTTCCTCTGTACTCTTTCGAGGCAGTTCTGATCTTGAACTGTCCAGGGTTTCCAGGCCTGCATAACATATTCCAAATGCGGCCTAATGAATGTTCCAAAAATCTTAGCGAAGAGATCTTAATCGAAATCCAAAAAGGCTCGTCTGATGGCATGCAACACCGCAATTGCGCTCTTCGCCACTTTCGGTTGTAAACATTTGCTTTCTTGAGTGGTTATCAGTTTTTATTGGTGCAGAGGCTGCGCAGTCAAATTGAATAAGATAAGTCACTTTTAGTCACTTTATTGAGGGAAGTAGGCTTTCGCCCTTGAGCTCCCTATTCATATGCAAAAATGTCAATAGTACAAACGTTTACAGTGATATATCTGACAAATGAAAATGTAGGGTCATCGATATGTGTGGGCCAGGCGCAACCTGCCACTGTTTACACAATCTTCATTATATTGACAATAGTTTCTCAGAAAATGAGTATCTAGTTTGAATTTAAATGTGACAACAGTTTCTGAAAGGACCACCTCGTCAGGGAGTCCATTCCATGCTCCAACGACCCTTTGCGAAAAGGCGTTCCGACGGACTTCCGTGTGGACAAACTTCCTCTGCAGTTTAAAGGGATGACCCCGCAAAAGTTCCGTCCCAGCCAATTCGAAGATGTCAGCAAATTCTAGGGCAAAATCGTGGCCTCTGACAATCCGGTAGGTTTGGATGAGGTCACCGCGTAGTTGCCTGTAATATAGAGGAAACAAATCAAGTTCAACCAGTCTGGCTTCGTAAGGCAGATGACTAAGATTCTTGACCATCTTCGTAGCCCTCACCCGCACTCGTTTCAGCTGTAGATAATCCTTCTTAAACCACGGACGCCAGGCCTGGACGGCATATTCCAAGTGAGATCGAACAAATACCCCATAGGTTTTTGAAGAGTTCCTTATCAATCTGCACAAATCCACGTCTGAGCACAAATAAGACCTGTGTAGCGCGTTTAGCTGCCATTAAACACTGTGAAGATGGTTTAAGTGAGGAGTTTATTAGAACAACGAAGTTCTTCTGTTCCTCAACAATTGAAAGGGGCTGCCCATTGAGAATGTATTGGTAGGAATCATCCTCCTCACTGGTCCTTCTGGTACGCAGTCTTAGGACCACACTTCCCAACGTTAAAATTTAAGAGCCAACGAGCAGACCAGCTGCTAAGATGGTTGAGATCCTCTTTAAGTGCATGCCTATCGAAATCAGGTCTGATGACCCTCCATAATTTAACATCATCTGCAAACATGATGGCGCTGCAATCCAGGTCGTCGACACAGTCGTTGATGTACACTAAGAAGAGTAACGGCCCTAATACCGAGCCTTGGGGGAAACCACTTAGAACCGGAGTAGGTGTTGACTTCGAGGTATCGACGCACACATTTGCAATCTATCTGTAAGAAAGTCTGCGATCCATGTCAGCAGCATTCCTCTTATGCCGATTTCCGATAATTTGAAGATGAGACGTTTGTGTGGGACACTGTCAAACGCCTTCTTGAAATCAGTGTATATGACGTCAACCCTACCATTTTCGTCCAGTGCACGAGTCCACTGCTCTGTGGAGAGTAATAAACTAGAAAGACAGGAGCGATTCTGTCTGAAGCCATGCTGGAGATCTGAGAGTAATTGGTTTTCCTCAAGGAACTTCATGGTTGCCTTCTTGATTATTGATTCCATTATTTTACAGCAAATGGAGGTGAGGCTGACAGGCCGATAATTGTTGACAATAGATCGAGCACCACTCTTGTATATGGGGTATATACTTGCTGCCTTCCATTCGGATGGCAGTTTTCCTGATTCAAATGACGAATTAAATATATACGCTAGTGGTTTGGACAGTTCGCTAGCCAGTTCTTTCAAGAACTTGGCCGGCAAATCGTCCGGACCAGATGACTTCACTTCTTTCAGATTTCGCAGCTCTCTTTCCACGAGAGGTTCCTGGAAGATTATATATTCAAGCACTGGACCGGCGTCTATAAAAGTACTGTTGGCGTGGTCAAGCTGAAGTTCCGGTTCTCTAGTGAAAACCAAGGCAAAAAACCGACGTAAGAACTCGGTTTTGTCGCAATTTTCAATGACTTCAACACCATTCCCATCCACGAGTACTGCTACTGGGTCCTTGTTTTTCAGTCGGCTATTGATATAATGGAATAAAATTTTTGGTTTATATTCAGCCTGTTGAATAATTCTTGATTCATAGTTCTTCCTTGCCTGACGAATCATTCTTTTTACAGCGTTTCTTTGATGAAGAAATTCATTGCGATGCTCTGCTGACCCTGTTTGCCTGAATACCTTCCATTGTTTATTCTTCTTCTTTAACTGCCTGTTAAGCTCTCTTGTTAACCAGGTGGGGCGACTATTCTTTTTTGCACCTTCACTGGGCAAAAGCGTTCAATCAGATCGAGCGAGACTGTCTTAAATGATCGCCAGTCATCCTCTGGATTCCCTTTAAGCAAACAATCCCATCGCATAGACATCAGTTCTTTCCTCATAGCATTAAAATCAGCCTTGCATATATTTCGCTTGCATTCCGTTCCATTCTGGCGCTGAGAATAAAGTGAGTTATCCCACATCAGCGTACTATGGTCACTCTTACCGAGGGGTGCATAAGAATACACTTCATCAATTCTAGAGACGTCCTTCGTAAATACCAGGTCAAGGCAATTTGCTCTCTGGTTCTCTCTAAATCTTGTTGTTATGTTAACCTTCTGTACCAGATGTTGGTCGAGAGTGAGATCCATTAGCTTGTGGCCGAAGGAAGTTGGTGCACCATCAACTGTCAGATTTACCCAGTCTACTATAGGTGCATTGAAATCTCCAGCAATAAGCACCTCCTGGTGACTTGCTACTTCCTTGAGCAAATGGAGGAGGGACTCATCAGCTGCACTTGGAATGTTCAGTGGTCTGTAGATCGTCAAGAATTGTAGGTTCTGTGAACAATCCTTATTAATCTTTATTTAGAGAAATTCATATTCAAGGAAGATGGAGTGTGCTCGTTCGACTGCCGAGATTCCTGTCCTAACATAAACGGCCACTCTTCCTCCCTTTCTATTTATCGGTCTTTTCAAAAACGTTGGTATCCGTCTATCGAAAACTCGCTATCCAAGATTTCGGCTTTGAGCCACGTTTCCGTAATGGCAACGATATCGGGGGTTCGGTCTGATACTAATGCTTTGAGTTCATCTACTTTCGATAGGAGACTCTGAGCATTGGTATACAAACATCTCAATTTAGACAAGGTAACTCCTCCATATAGACGTCTGCGCATTTCGCGCGATTAATTACTAGAGTCTGTCATTGTTTTTCGAGATTAACTGGTGTCCATCCCTCCGACGCTGAGTTCTGATGAGTGGTCGTCATCCGAGTTCTCGAGCGCCTTCTTTTTATTATTCAAGCTCTGTACAGTTGGGTATATCGTATTTAGTGTCCTCCGTCTCGGCCATAATCCATCTTGATTATTTTCGGCGTCTGCCATAAGAAAGACCTATTTATCACTTTTATTTCCCCGTCCTTTATTTGGAGCCATTTTCCCCCTGCTTGGTCCTCCTCTTCAGTTCTGTTCTCAGCATCCTCATTTTGTACCTTTCCTTGGGTTCGCAATCCGGCTGAAAAAACACATCCCTGTGTGAGCTACGGAGAGCCGTTCTCCGTTCTAGGAGGCGTGAAGCCTGAACATCATTTTCAAGAATGATTTTAAGAGGCCTTGGTGATGATAGTTCATGTGAAACATCCGCTTTTCCTAAACGGAATGCTTTGTGCACTGTTACGCATTCGCCATCTCGAAGAATCGAATATGAGTATTCTCGGAAAAGACTGAGGTCATGTTCTACCCTTTCCTTTGCAATCAGAGAAGTGGTCTCGGGAACCCCTTTAATAACGAGATTGCGTTTTCGGTCGAAATGTATGTTTGGTGACTTTGAGTTCAGATTTGTTGATAGAGCATCAGTATCAGGAAGAATGCTACTCTGGTCGACGATGTTATTTGCGTCAGTATGAGCAACTATTCCTAAAGTTAATGGCAAAACCCTTTTGGAAACTTTGCCAATTTGTCCTGCACTTGCTCCTGTATTACCAACAGAGGGTTGCACTTGAGCATCTATCGGTAAGAACGAGCTTTTTCCGGAGTTCAAACCACTTTTTTGTGAAAGCTTCTTGGCCCTTTTCGACTTCGAATTCTTCGTCTTCGGTGCTTCAAATTCAACGAGCTTTTCAACTTCACCCTTTTTTGTATCATTTAGCGAGGATGCCGCATATGTTTGTGTATCCAGCACATTTCTGCTTCTGTCTTAGCTCGATGACAGTAGTAAGGTGCATGAGCTGGTTTGATCTCCCTTATGAAGGAAGGAAATGCCTACTGATTAACTGAGCTCTGTAGACGCAATGTCTTTAAGCTCTACATTAGGTATTCTTGAGGAAGCTTTATTTGTTTACGTTATTTCTTTGGTTGGAATTCTCGTTGCTACGGGTGTTTTAATTCCAGGTGATCTATGAACCTTCTCTTTGAGATCGGCCATTTCTTGTTTCAAGTTACTTATCTCTTTCTCCATCAATAAGAATTTCTGCAGGAGATTTAAACACCCCATGCACTTTTCGTCCTCGTAGGTGATATTCATTAGTGTTCCCAGGCTTTTTGCCCGCTTGGCAGGAGGAGAAGTGGTAACAGAATATCTGTCTTTATCATCTTTTTTGTTTGGATACAATTTTGTTTTACAAATTGTCTTGAGGACGTAACGCAGTGGTTATGTTCGTCGCCACATGAATCTGCGACCTGGGTTCGAGACCCGCCCGTGCCGCGAATTTGTTCCCTCCGCACAGATGAGTCCTGAGCGTCTGCGTTTTCCATACCTCTTATGACTGTATTCGAATGCATTTAATTTATAAATCCTCTTAAATAACTGGGCTAGGATGCAATAGTATTTAGCAGTCAGACTTCTAATAAGCATGCGACGACTCAGCCTTTGTTGCGACTTCTCCCTCCCTGATGAAAGCAGATTAGAGCAGCACACCGCTGGTGTGAATTTGGAAGCAAGTGAACGTTGAAACTTGTATTTCTCGTACGGATAATGTCCTGGACGTGGAATAATCCTCAGTGATGGAATATTTGGATAGCCGCAGAATCGTTTAGTCCAAGAAAATATTTCCCAAATTTAGAGACTGGACAATCCACGCAAGAGTTATTCCAAATCAACGTGTCTCCTAAACTAAGGTAGAGACTAAAACTTCGTAAACTCAAAGGAGGTGAAAGTAAAAAGAAATTTCAAACGACGCGCCGATGATAAACAAATTCCAATTTGATGCCGTTTTATGACGAATTTCGACACGAGAAAAAATTCCAGATGAGCAGGAAGCAAGTACGTACGTGCAGTTGAAACAGTATTGTCCGGAACCGTCCTAGTGAATTGGCAAATAAGTTCAAATTGTCCAAGTTGGAGGAAAAATAATTGGTGGTTCTTATAGGGTGGTCTGGTCTAATTCACCTTGGTCGTCTCAGTTATGAAGAAGGATGGCACTATGCGGTTATGCGTCGACTATCGCAAATTAAATGCAGTGACAACTAAGGATTCTTTCCCTCTGCCCAGGATTGATGCAACCCTAGATGCCCTTTTGGATAATCAGGTATTCCCTACTCTAGATCTAGCAGCTGGTTACTGGTAAGTATAAGTGCGACCCGTTGACAGAGAGAAGACTGCTTTCTCGGTCCCCTCGGGTCTTTACGAATTTGAGACAATGCCTTTTGGCCTAGCTAATGCTCCAAGTACTTTTCAACGGCTGATGAATCAAATCCTGGGTCAACTCATTCCCAAGTCATGCCTTGTTTACATTATGACATAATTGTTCTTGGTAAGGATTTTGACAGTCATATTAGCAAGTTCCGAGCCGTGTTTGCCAGTCTCCGACAGGCTGGTCTCACCCTTCAGCCCTGTAAATATGTTTTATTAGACCTCGTGTCAAGGTTTAGGGCATGTAGTCTCGGCCTCTGGCATAGAAACGGACGAGGATAAATTGAGGCAAATCCGTGAGTGGCCCACCCCTATGGACGTAAGTGAAGTCCGCAGTCTCATTGGACTGGCTTCTTACTATAAAAGATTTATCAAAGACTATGTTCACATAGCCGGTCCGCTTCACAAGCTGACCCAGAACGAAGTACAATTTAAGTGGACTGCTGGTTGACTAGTAGCTTCCAGACGTTGAAGGATAATTGTGCACCACTCCAATTTTAGTTTTTCCTGACATAAGCAATGACGCCAGTATATTTATTCTAGATACCGATGATAGTGACACTGCCATAGGTGCCGTCCCATCCCAGCAACAACCAAATGGTACAGAAGGCGTTATTCAGTATGTAAGCCGATACCTGACAAAGACAGAACGCCGTTACTGTGTGACCAGAAGAGAGATGCTCGCACTCACCCACTTCGTGGAGGAATGCCGGCCGTACCTTCTATACCGGCCTTTCATCGTTCGCATGGATCATAGCTCTCTGACCTGGTTGCAGAACTTTAAGAACGCTGAAGGACAGGTTGCTAGGTGGCAAAAGAGACTAGCCGGGTATGAGTTGAAGGGCATATACCATCCAGGACGTCAGCACAATAATGCTGATGCTCTCTCTCGGAAGCCCTACTGTCCCCACGGCGAACGTCCATAATGTACAAACATTAAAATTAGTGCCGTGTCACTTCAAGACGACCAAAGCCGTCTTTTGGCGCAAGCTCAGCAAGGGGATCGTCATATTGGCCCGATATACCATTTGAAGTTAAGTGGTTCTCGACCACATAGTGCAGTTGAACTGAGAGACCATAGCTATGAGACGCGTTGCTTGCACACGGTGTGGGACAAACTCTTTATGGATAATGACGTTTTGTTCTATTGGGATGGCGAACAATACCTGCGACGAAAACTTCTACCCTTATCCATGGTAGACGAGGTTCTCAATAGAATCCACAATCGTTTTATGTTTTTTCCCAATTATATCTTGCCACTCATTGGTATTTTCGCTCTCAACTAAGGGCTCTTTAGAACTGCTGGGATAGCCGACCGAAGTTGAGTCTGAAGTCGGAACTGCCTTTGAAAGAGGCATTATTGAAGTTGTCCTGAAATTATCGTTATACAATTTGTTGGTGTTGTGGTGTTTCCCCATTGCAGATTGCCACACGTTTGTTTCTTGGGATGCAACTACGGGCTTGTTAGAGCACACAAGATGGGAAAATGTGATTTGTGGTTCGCTTTGGTCGTCGTCCGTAGGATTCAAAAGACTGTTTTCCTGTTATCCGTTAGTTATGGGTATTCGCGTCCGAACATTTTGAGTTGCTACGAATTGTAGTTTTTGTACTTTGGGTACTTTGGTCACTGCCTTTTTAACTGTTATATGGCAAGGCGAAGAGTTTAGGGATTATTTGTAACTAAGAATTGGTATTCTATTGGGGGCTTGGTCCTGCGAGTATCCTTTGGTGGGCATTGACTGTCCTGGGAAGATCTTTGGCAGGTCCGTAGGAGAAGGAATGGCGATGGCTGGAGGAAGCGTCACAGAGCGGTCTCCGGTCCAAAGTGATGAGCCTCAATTCTCCTCGGTGTTAATGTCGTGTTCTCTAGACGATTTGATAGGTTTATATAGAAAAGACCAATGAGTATGCGTAAATCATACATTGTAGATCGAAAAGAGCAAATAGGATTAAGAGTTAAGTTTTTAGGGACTTCCGGGCTTGATTGGTAGTGACGACGGTGTCGGTTTCTGGCGCTAGTAATCTGCTAGTAATCTAAGCTACTAGGGAAATTTGAGAAACTTTGATTCCATCTTTACATTGCCCCCTCCTGCGTAAAGTTGTCGCTGTCCTCAGCGAGCTCGATATCATCTCGCAAACGTACGGGGTCCCTTGAATTTTGAAGGTAATATGGCATTACGGTTTCTTCTCCACCTTTGGGTCGTATCAGAGAGCATTCTGGTGACGGTATATGGCCCCGACCAGTCCATTCTTCAGTGGCTATTCGCATTTTGTTTTGGAGTGCAGCGACGTAAGAACCAACCGGTATTTAATTGTTCTCAAAAGGTACCTGTAGATCCTCTGGTGTTCGCACTTCACGACCACAGGTGAGTGCGAAAGGCGTCTGCTGCGTTAACGAATGAATCGTGGATCGGTATGCAAGCATGCATGCTGGCAACGCATCATCCCACGTGAAGGGAGCCTGACGATCTACAAAAGCCTTTAGTAAACCAACTAGCGTCCTATTCATCTGTTCCACTTGACCGTTACCTTGCGGATTGTAAGACGTGGTGCACATCTTATTGACCTTTAGGTATTTACACAGGCTGTGAAGAACCGCGTTTTCAAACGAGGACCCTCGATCCGAATGGATCTGTTCTGGTTCACCCCATCTACAATGAAAGCGAGCTCCGTGAACTATTTGAAAAAGTTGCAGACACTCAATTTGATGTTAAAATAATCGTAGGCGATTTCAATCTGCCAGAAATCGTCTGGCAGGCAAATTTCTCTCCGCCTTAACATCAGAAATTGGTCCCAACTGGTCAGATAAGTTTTTAAAAATGACAACATTTTAGATTTAATTTTTACAAATGATGTACCCTCTCTTTATGAATTTTCATCATGATCTTTTCACAAGTGATCACGCAACAATTTACTGTTGTTTTCCAGTCCCCCTTCTTACGAGGCCTGAGGTTAAATGCAATAACCTCGACTTTGCTAACACAAACCATGAAATGATTAATAATTTTGTAAGCACTCTAGATTGGCATAGCATATTCTCCCTCACCGATCCAAACTTTTTCCGTGAGCTATTGCAGAGCTTCACAGAAAAAATCCAGGCTTTTATCCCGTTTAAGATTTTTAATTCAAATATAGCTTCTTCTACTGTTCCGCATTTTTTCCAGAACAGACTTAAAAAATTACGAAAATAACTTTAAGATTCATCTAAAAGCTCTTTGACAGTTCATTTAAGGATTGCACAAATATTTGAATTAGCATCGAAAATTAGGCTCGCGAGAGATAAGCGTAGGGAGTATCGGGCACTAAGTGATGCCGATTCATCCAAATCTGTTGCTCATATCTTCCATGTTCGGTCATCGGCTAAGCGTCTGAATGTAACTCCGCCCTTACTCGACTGTAACAGAAACTTTGTTACAGACAATTTGGGCAAAGCAGAGATGCTAAATTCGTTTTTTGCCAACCACTTTACCACTGAAACCAGCCCCACTCCCACAATTCCTTTGCTTTTAAATTCGCTTCTAACAACCATTAATTTCTCGCCTTCTTGTATTCAAAAGGAAATAGCTTACCTAAAAAATTCACATTCGGTTGGAACTGATAACATTCCAAACTGACTTATTAAACAGTTTAGGGATTTTCCACCTTTACTAAGCAAGTTATTCTCAGTATTTCTCAAAAATGGTTTCTTCCCCGATTATTGGAAAACTTCTATTATAATACCAGTTTTTAAATCTGGTTCCCGCTCGGACATTCATAACTATCAAGGTGTTCATAAAACTCCCTCTCTTGCTTAACTCTTTGAAAAACTAATTGCAAAACAAATCATTGATTTTTGCATAAGCAATCAAATAAGCAACTTTTCCCAACACGGCTTCTTACTGGACTGCTCTTGTGAAACCTGCCACATGCCTTTTCAAAATCTACTAACCTCTCTTCGTAATGATCGTCTATCTGTAGAAGTTTTCCATTTTGATCTTAGTAAGTCATTTGATAAAGTGCCGCATAAACGACTTCTAGCTAAACTAGAAGCTATAGGATTTCGTAGTTCCCTTATTGACTTTATTAGATCAAACCTAAATGATCGAAAACAAAACATTTTAGTAGGGTTCTCATACTCAAGTGCTACCCCGATTGTTAGTGGTGTCCTTCAAGGTACCGTATTAGGTCCTTTGTTGTTCTTACTGTATATAAATGATATTTCGTTAACAAGTCTATCTACATTCAAGCGAAGACTGCACATTCATTTTAACACTGATTCTTTTAACCTTTTATTTTCCTCATCTTTTCCCAGAAGCTTTCCCAATGACTTGGAAATAGGACCATCGGGAATTTAAGTGACCCTCTTGAAACTATATTTCCGCTACCTCGAGTCGCTCATGAACTATGATGTCTCCTTATATTACCAGTCATCCAAACGATGACGTCATTCGGACGTACATATTCGGTGGTCCAAAGTCTAAAATGCTACCGTTTCTTTGGATACTAACCATCATCAGAATTCAATTCTGGATCCTAAGATGCTGAGGACTTAAGTTCATTGACGCATTTTCGTGAGATTTTGTTTCATACGCCTAAGTGATCAAGAACGAATTACCTCGACCTTCCTTATCTCATTCTGAACTGCTACTACAGTATAACCCTTATCTACCACCTGACCATTTTTCCTAAGCAGTTTTTTTCTACTACATTCTACTCAAAAATGAAGGCTTATTGAACTCTGCCTCCATTTTTATGGTAGGATTTTTTTTCCCTGCCTATTTTTTCTAGTTAACCATTAATTTTAAAACATCGCTAACTAATGACATAGCAGGACAAGTTATGTATTTGTACATTTTATCTGCACACATTGTCATAACTTTATTTCGTTACTAATGTTTGCGTAGACAGTGCCTTGCCGGTGCTAACCAAATATAAATTATTAATTCTAAATTTTTCTGAATTGAATGCCCATACCTCAAAGGAATGGATATCCGCTGATCTTGCTATGTTTCAGCACCTGCTGAATGATATACTTCATTCTGGAGAGACGATAATCGTTCGCGCTGCCTTCAGGCTTGAAAAAAATGATATTGAACAGTCCCAAAATGTGAGACCATGGCCTATCAAAATATCCTTGGACAACAAGCAAGAGGCTAAGCTACTTCTCTCGAGAAAAACCAACCTTCGAAACTCTCCTAAGCAGGTTTTTTTTTACTGCAGGACTAATCTCCAGCAGAACGTCTGAAACACCGTAAGTTAATGATAGAAATGAAGAGGAGACTTGCAGCTGGAGAGAACAATCTGGTGATTTACAGGGGACGCGTGATACAGAGAAACGCAACATTGCTCTGGAACCAGCCCACGCTCATGATGGCATCGGAAAATTCGCATGGGCAAACTCGATACAAACGGAATTTGACTCTACTGAATGCTGCACACTTAAATGTTTGCATACAATTGCCGAAAGTCTGTTTTTGAAGCTCGACGAACTGAGAATTAAAGTAGCCGTTCTCTCGCCCGATATTATTGCAATCACAGAAACATGGATGTCACAGAACATCAGTGATTACGAAGTAGCCTTATCCGGGTATCAGCTGTTCAGGAGAGACCGCACCCAACGCCAGGGTGGAGGAGTTGCGATGTATATTAAAAGCAATTTCACAGTGTGTGAAATGACGGAGAAGATTAGCAATGCTATTGAGGCTATTTGGCTGAAAATAAAGACACGGGGTTCGCAGTCCCATAAAGTCATGACGCTCTACCGACCACCGGGGACAGAAACTGACGCTGATACTTGTTTGTTGGAGAACATAAATGAGATAAGTAGTCGACCTGAGGTTGTTCTCATGGGTGAGTTCAATGCACCCAGCATTTGATGGAACGATCTGCAGACACAGAGCTCAAAGTTTTCCTTCGATTATCATCTGCTAAAGACAACACTTGAAGCTCTTTGCACCCAACATGCATTTTTTTCAACGAGAGCGCGTGGAAGACAACAGGCTAGTTGTTAAGATCTCGTCTTCACTAAAGATCCTGACAGTATAGACGAGGTACACTGCCTACCTCCACTTGACCAAAGTGATCATGCAGGACTTTCATGGGAGTATGGTATATATTCTGTGCCATCTGCAATAAATGAAACCAGGCCCAATCTATGGCGAGGAGACTTTTGCAAGATGAGAGCTGAGGCACCACGAATAGACTGGGATCTTCTCTTCTCCGGGAATGTCACTGAGGACTGGAATTTAGTTTTGATGTAGGCTGCACTGGGCGTCTTATTGTTAGGCTTTTGGAAAGTTAGTTTCATCGCCTATTCAACGATTTAAGTGGAGGTCACTGCTCTATTCTGATAGTAGAACGCAATGCAGACGTTTTGTTTTGCTTTGATGCCCCGATCTAGACAATGTCAGTGCTAGAATAATTAAGAGCAGCCACTATTCATGAAGCTTTGCCGACCATAATATAATGATTTTAACATTGCCAACCGTCCCAACCCCAGACCGACACCGGTCAGCCCTTTCTTAAGTTCGGTTAGAACTGGATGATTTTGGCGAAAATGTAACAAATGGCTACTCTAGTCCTTTTTTTCCTTCCCCACATTAGTCTCCATTTTAAGAACATGATAGTCTCCGGATAAAAGGACGTGGATGACATATTCCATGAAATGCTATTTAAAAAGACAGCCCGCGTGATTGTTGCAGTTTAATTCTGAGTAACAGAAGTGCAAATTTATGAACAGACATTCTTGTTTATACGGGGCGCCCTCAAAAAATCTATTTAACTGGCAATAGTTCAACCGCCACAAGCTACGAGAGCCATCATTGCGCAACGAAGTAGGCGCAGCCATAACTTGCGTGCGAAATTGTTTATGGTTAAGCAGGCTTATACCGCCTCTACCTTTCCCTTCACACGCACCATACCCTGGTGCGAAGAAGATCGGAGGTTGTCGTGGGCGTAATGGCTGACAAAGATAAAAGGCCAGTTCATGACAGTTTGACCATCAATTTCGATGAGATTCACCGTGTGCTCCACAACATGGTGGTGCAGGGATGGTGATAGTAGACCTGCGCTGCAGCTATCGCACTCTTCTCCTGCCCGCCTCTGTCTGGTGTCAAGACGAGCAGGGACGGGATCAGGCGCAGGTGGAGGTGACATAAAGGTCACAGGTGGTTGGTGCGGCGTGAGCCTGCACCTACGCGTGCCAATACACGCCTATGTTCGGCATTTGTTATGAAAGCGCAGCCCGAATAACGCTTGTCGTGCCCTGCTCTAGCCCCAGTTTAGTGGTAAGGCCCTTACACGTGTCACACACGCTCTCCCGAATTTCCAACGCACAATTTCTCACTCAAAACCTGTCTCGAATCTCAGGCAAGTGAAAGTGCCATAGAAGCCACATTAAGAACTCAGTTGCCTAGTCGTCATTTGGAAGTGGGACATAGTTATCCTGTCAGGTGGCAACCATCCAGAGCGCATCAGATTTATCATATTGTACTTCTTTGCTATGGGGAGGCTTAACTCAATATCGGCAATTCTCTCCTTCCTAACCCGTACAGTAGTGTCTTGTCTGTGTCCAGCTAACCGATGAAGAAATTTGATCCAATGACTAATGTAACCCGAAATCCCCTGTCCATCGTGCATTACGTGTGTGCTGGTCCTCCACTCTGCATGACCTGGCTCCACTAAAGAGACCACTTCTCGCATCGGTGAGATGTGCACTTGATCATATGCGTTTTGTCCGTCATAACGACACTTGCTTATTGTATCCCGTTACCTTATCGATGTGATAGTCTAGTGATATTTGACGTGTATGCGCGCATGATCAAGTAGGTCTATGCATAACCTACGCGTTTTTATGCGTGCAGTTGAAAGTGGTGTAAGGGAGACGGGACTGTGTTGTTTCGCTAATTTTTTTCATTTATGCGCGTATGGTCGAATAAACCCATGCGATATATGCGTGTCCTAGGATATTTTAGAAGTAGAGGCGTGTGCAAGCACCGATTCTTCAGTCTTACCTCGCTTTATTCATAGGAACTGACCAGGCGGACGCGTGATTGGGATGAGAAGTCAGGGTGTGGTGGTGATGGGTGCCTTTTGTGTCCTGGCACCGTCTCCGTTAAGGTATGTGCAGAAGTGTCCCGCCAAAGGCAGGTGAAAAGGATGTCTTCAGTTATGATCATTCTGCTGGTGATGAGGACGATGATGATGGTGGTGTTGGCAGCGTGGTGGTGGTGGTGGTGGTGGTGTGGGAAGCAATTCGTTCGTGTTGGCATTACAACGGATCCGAAATTGTTCAGCGGCGCTATTCCGTACCTTGAATTTCAGAAGACAACATTAGTATTTTGACAGGAGTTGGATGTTTTCGACGTCTTCCTTCGTCCTTCATGGCTTGCAAGCTCTTCGGCTCGCTTTGACCTCTCGTGTACCGTTGGTTTCGAGGGTTGCTGTCCCAGTTTTAATGGTAGTTCGCCCAGCATGCAGATCCCGTGCAAGTTCCCCTGGGGTCTATTGGTTGATTTGCAGGGTCTTCAGGAAGTCTTTGTATCATTTATGCTGGCCGAAGGTAGATACGGGAAGTGGGCGTTGTTTTTATTTCACTTGTTTTCTCTGTCGTAATTTTTACGCCTTCAGGTCACGATCAGCATGCCAACGGCGCTCATGTCAACATTTTTAGAGCTCATTTTTAGTCCTCTCTCTTTCTAGGAAGTAAGCTCTACACCCCAAAATGGGAATGCAGGATCATCTCAGACGGCTGACACGGCGGCAGGCGGTCAGTACTTTGGTATTATTGAAAGACATTCCAACTTAGCCTGGGCCGCCTTCGCGCCTACTGCTACCCTTTCCGAAGGGCTTTGGTTTTTGTAGGGGGGGGGCTGGAGTCGGAATAAACATTTATGACGGAAGTAGTGGTTTTGGCAACACACCATATATCCTCATCTTGTTAAGCCCACCTGCCAAGGACGGTTACTGGGGTTTAACCGCTTTGCTGAGTATGACTCTCAATAACCACGGATGACAGCTGTGTGGCAGAGCAGGACGAAGTAGAAGTATCCACGAGGTCGATCGGTGCCTTTGATGGGCGTTACCGGTGCGTTGTGGGATGGCCGACCCACAGCCTTGACAAACTATGGGTGACCACACCGTGAGCCCAACCCACGCCACCCGTACTTTCCCCATTTGACTAACGAGTTGCCAAGGGTAAACAGTCGTAAGGCGTGTTCGGGCAGATGATAGCTAGAGCCAATGAGGGGCATAGGAACGTTGTGCCAGCGCTTCTGTTGTACTTACAAGCTTAACTACTCTGGCAGCGTCTGATACGACTATAATCGTACACATGCTGACCAATAAAATGGTTCCTTGAAGTGGGCCGAGCTTTGACCTTCTAGTGAACGTACATAATGGAGCAACTGTTTACCATTTAGAAAGCGAAACTCCAAGGAAAGCAAAAAACCGGATTAAGTGGTTATGCCCATCATGAAATCAGGCTTTGACATATTTCAATTCAGTACCTTCCATTCCTGCGAATTTGCCGCTACCGTTTCACCGGTCGTCTGAACCCACTTTCATTTACTCGACGGACAAATGTAATGGATATAAAGTTTTAGGTTTGGTTAAAACAACGTTCGAGAGTTTCGGGCCTGGCAGAAACTTCCTGATTGGTTTTCATTCCTAACAAAACTGAATCGTTGCTCCATCTCATTCCAGTCTGGTAATTGTGCCGAACACGGACAGGGTTCTTACCTCGCTCTTATTTTCAGGCACTTTACTTGTTCGTCCGATAAGGAGCTGCATTCTCATCCTGCCATGCAGAATTATTCGGTCCTCCTTGGCTTGCTGATGGATTTTCGTAAACTATGCACCCGTAACATTTTGAAATAGTGTCCATGCCGCGCCCCACACGCCCAGTGACCTGTCATTGCTTAACAGTGAGGTGGGTAAATTTCATTGTGAACTTTTCGTCGGTTATTCACTTAACTTGGATTTGTCTGTCTTGATGTTTCGAGAAGCTGAAACTTGATCCGACCGTCAAAATTACTTCATGGCATTGTACACTACGCCACAGACGTCGCCCTGGCCATTTATTTCTTAATGACAGGATTTAAAGAAGGTTCATGTCTTGAGCATCTACTTCTGAGACCGAACCCACTTCACTGTCGACTAAATGGCTGCAGAGATGTTGATAACTGATGAGATCCGCGCATTTTTGGGCAGGCATATATGAGGCCTGTATGCCACTTTTGCGTTTAGTCCTTGTTACTACCATCCTTCGTCTGAAAACCGTTGACTGCATCACGGAGACTTAAAGGGTGTGAGCAACAGCACACTGAAATCGACTCTGACTCAGGGCTCATTCTCGAGCACCGCCAGAAACCGCATAGCGGCTAGTAGTAGAGGCAAAATAACAATGCCGAAAAAGACAAGGGAGACTGAAATGTCCATTTCTGGCTCATTAGGTAGTCGAACCCAACCCAAGTGGTGCCCCACTCGAGGCTGGAACCAGCGTCCTATTGATCAGAAGTCCAACGGTCTAACCATTGAGCCACGGGCTCGATTTGGTTGAGTGACCTCACGCATAATTCCACCGTTACCTTGCTAGCAGTTATCACCTGCATCCAAACACTTTCTAGTCTGCTTTTATTTTTACTGGTAGGAGCTCTCCTGTTTGAATTACGAAGAGAGCGAGCTTCCAGCAGCGCCACCTTCCACGCCGGGCATCGTCTCCTGGCTGCTGCATGCATGTCTTCGCAGATATCCTGCCAAGCGACCTTCGGCCCATCTGGCCGCTGACGGGCTGCATGATTGGTGCCTCCTTCGGAACCTCTCTAGGCACGCCCTGGCTGTTGATGGTCTCAATCTGGATGCTTAGACTTACGGACTGTTACACCAACAGGAGGGAAGGCAGGGATGCTTGAAGGATATGCTTAGCACTTTCACTAAAAGCACCTCCCATCCCCCCCCTTTATTCACTGTTTCTCTTGCTGGTCTCTTCCTCGATGTATGGGTGTTCATGCAACTTCGCAAGAAGTTACCTTCCAACCTCCTTTATAGTTGTGGTCGCCCTCTATTGTACCTCCTTCTTTGTCTGTAAGTCCATTTCATCATCCTCTTGCCTGGCCGCTAGGCTTTTACGTACGACACACTGCCAAGACCGTCACCCACCATTACTGCCACGGATAAATTTTTGTTGCTATTACTCCTATTTAGTTAGCAGTAACACCTTAGCTAATTGTAGACAGCAGCAATTTTACTTTCCGCCCGCACCTTCCTCTCGACAGTTTACTTCCCTACCATCAAGTTTTCCTTTTTTTATAAATAACGATAACCCAAGTTTGGATACTCGAACTACGCTAGATGTTATATTATTTAATGCTAGATCTGTTTAAAATAAGATGGTTCAACTGAGAGCCATTGCTTTAGAGTTAATGCCCAATGTTTTTCCATCTAGTTACGAGACTATAAGAGCGCCAATTATTCAGGATATGCTCTTTCGAGAAGAGGCGGTCTCTGAAGAACTAAAACGTCTGAAGGCATTCAAATCCCCTGGATCCGACAAGATTCCAGCAAAGCTACTCCTCAAACTTGCTCAAGAACTGGCCAAAACACTATCATTTCTGTGCCACAAATCGTTCAATACGGGAATTCTTCCTACACACTGGAAAACAGTCCACATCACCCCGCTTCACAAAAGTGGAAGTTGTGCATTTTCTACAAACTATAGGCCTGTCAGCCTAACCTCAATCTGTTGCAAGGTTATGGAGAAGGTCATCAAAAAAGAATTGATTATTTATTTAGAATCCCGTAACCTCTTATCAACTGCACACTACGGCATTCGTAGGGGAAGATCGTGTGTAACGAACTTACTTTGTACGATGCAAAGCTGGACAAAAGCACTCGATGCAAAAGACACAGCGCATATTGCCTACATTGATTTCCAGAAGGCCTTCGATAGTGTTCCACACCAGCGTCTCGTTCACAAGTTGAGAATGTTCGGTATTGGTGGCAAACTTCTTACGTGGATCAAGAATTTTCTCGTTGGTCTTTCCCAAGTGGTCTGTGTAGGCGGATCGCGATCAAAGCGCACAGTCATCAAGAGTGGATTCCCACAATGTTCAGTGCTCGGACCGATCCTATTTCTCTTGTTCATTAATGATTGTGTACAGGAATTGGACTGTAACTTTGCTATGTTTGCGGACGATATAAAAATCTGGAAAGTTATCCACAATGCTGCTAATGCAGACAATTTCCAAGAAAATCTTCGTCGATTGGACAAGTGGTCCCGCAAATGGCTCTTGTCCTTCAACTCAAAACAATGCGCCCTGCAACGTCTGGGAAATCGAAATCAGGTCACTGATATGCGACCCTACTATTTGAAGTGTTTGCCACTCCAAGAAGCACACACACAGAAGGATCTTTGAGTTTGGATAAAAGACAACCTGAAGCCTTCTACGCAATGTTCCAAGGCAGCTAAATCCGCCAATTCAATACTGTACGCTATCAAGCGGGCATGTAAACTTTTCGATGAAGACTGCTGTTTTAAAGTAATTTGTACATATGTAAGGCCACATCTTGAATATGCGATCCAAGCCTGGCGACCGTGGACCCAACAGGACTACAACATGCTCGAAAGGGTGCAGCGGCGAGCCACAAAATTAGTAAGAGGTCAAGCTGAACTGCTATATGAGATTCGTCTAAATAACCTAAAGCTCTATCCTCTGAGTTTATAGGCAGTTGCGCGGGAGACTTGATACAAACCTTCCGTATCGTGCGTGGCATGGATTGCGCCCTCCTATGTGATGACTTTTTCCAACTTGCCACTACGAAAAATCTCCGAGGTCATCCATTCAAACTAAGTGTGCCCCAAGTAAGATTGGATGTAAGGAAGTATTTTTTCACCAACCGTGTCATGGAACCGTGGAATAACCTACCTGAGGCGACTGTTTTGTCGCAGTCTGTGTATACATTCAAACATCGGCTTGACATACATATGTTACAGTACCACGAAGACTATGTGACTACTTAACCTTAACAATATCAGTGTACCACGTAAACCTTCCTGCATTCACTTGACTGTTACTTCTTTAATTTGCTTCTTATTCTTGCTAATTGTATGTAACAAATAGGGATTTAAAAGGCGTAAGCCTATTTTCCTCAAATACACTGAACTGAAAAAAAGCTGTAGAAGTTTAATAAAGCTTCAAGAATGCATGGTTTTTTAACAGAGACGAGAAAACTCGGCTTGATAGAGGAGAGGAAGGAATACACTAGCTTCCCAATTGGAGTGACAATGTCACACAACGAGGAGGCAGCGGCCTTTGTTTTCATTGACATTGACCTTTAGGCGAAATATTGATCCCTTTCACTTTTTTGGCTAGTCCCCGGCGATAAGGCTTTCTGAGGATATATAAACAAGTTCGGAGGCTATCGTATCCCGGCGCAATCGCAACATTTGGTGTGGAGTTCACCAAATTATCCTGATTCAGGACAGAAAGTTGATCTCCGAGTCTTCGCGTCATGCAACTGTAGACTGGGCCTGCAAAACAAAATCGAAATGCCAGTTTCAGTCCTGCACCTCGGACAGGTCGGCGAACCGGATTCCTATCTGACTTCATATCCTCGGTCGCAGTCGACATGGCGAATGCTCGTAGCTCAATTGCTAGAACTTTGGCAAATGGAAAAACCTTGAGACGATCAAGGCAAACTGTTCGGTGCCAAAGTTAATTAGTCATAAGGTATTTATTAAGTGTCAGTAGCACGCAGGAAGTTATTTGTCTCGACCATCTGTATAAAGACAATCTAAACAACTAGTCCCGATAACCCGCGAAGTAAAACTGCCGTTTTCTTGAAGAACGTTTCACCTTGCATATATACACAAACAGTTTTAGATCGCTTCTAATGTTTTATTGGACGTTTGGCAGATCACTTAAGCTTGTTTATTATGCAGAGCCCAATATCCTTTTATTTTAGGCAACTTTATATAGCTTTTGATGTCGTTTAATATTTCTTTGCTTCAAGTCGTTTGTTTTTAATTCTGACCTTTGCTTTAAGGCTGGAACAGGTTTATGGTTTAGTCCGGAATTTACATGAACTTAAGCATGCTTCATTAGTTTTGTCGCATTCTGTATCTAACCTAGTTTTCACCGGAGGACAAAGACGCCCCCTGCACCCTGGTTGGTGGCCGAGATGACGTGCATACGCCGATTCTGTCTCAAGGGAAAAGCACGATTATGTCGACAACTGTCTGAACTTTTGCAAATCTGCTGGGCTTATGATTGGTTGCTGGGTTCAACTCAACCACCAGAGAGCGTTCGGGCCAGCTTTGTCACACGGGTTACTTTGCAGCGTTTTACATTCTGCCTTGTCCTCGTGTAATATGCCCACTTGGCAAGAATCCAAGAGGTCGTAACATCAACACCCATCACCGTCACTTCCACTCCGTAGTCCCCACAATTCATCAAAGTCCGTTGTTCGAATTTGACAAGACATCTTTGTGCTTTTCTCTTTTTTTGCTACTCATTTAACTATGCATCAGGTCTATCACCAGTAGCTTACTGTCTAGCCTCCCCCTATCCTTGTCACTTTCGCATCCCCGCATTTCCTTTTGATTTATCTCCATCCCAGAGTGGAAGTATCTTTCTTTAAATCGAAGTATGGACTCTATTGAAGGCTTTCGATCGATCGAAGATGTGTTATTTCTGCATCTGGTGTTTCCGGGTGTTCTGCTGAGTGCTCAGTGCGTGCTGTGCTTAGCGTCCTATATATAAGACGGTAGCCGAGACATAGGGCATAAAATACAGTAAGTGCTAATCGTATTGCATGGTCATTCAAGTTCAGAAAGTAAATTATTCGCATGCTGTATTACCTTCGTTGCGAGTTGGTCTCGCGTTATGGCAGAGTTCCGATTGAGTTCTTGTTGAAGGCATCGGGATCTACCTCTTCCTCTATTTTTCTTAAAATTTCCTCGATATTTTTTCGCACGTCGTCTAAATATCTGCTTATATTCTGCCTCAACATTTGTAACATATGAATGAAGGGTTACACTAGAATGAGAGGTATATCGCGAAAACGTAATGAACTGGGCGTGCGCGCGCCATCACTGCTCAAAAACATGAGCCAAAAATGATTGCACGAATAGTTCAATACAGTTAATCGATCAAATTTCCCAAGAGCCCTATCGCGAGTACATTCAGTCTGTATACGATGCTATTAGGGTAGTAGTTCCCTTATACCCATTTAATGCATTAGCAGGTAGTCCGAAGAGCGCCTAAGAATTATGACCTTACGACGTCAGAATTCACGATAAGATCCAAACTGCAGCACCACCCGCGGGGGCGACTGCTTGGCAAGTCGGGATCCTCTCACCGGGTTTGACTAAACCAAGTAAAGGATAAGAGCCGCAAAAGTCACGCTTACGTTTCGCGTCCTAACAAGTTAGATGGGCGAGAGGCTCTGTCATTTCAGCGACTCCGAGTTTTAACGCAGGCTTTCCGAAAACCAGTGTCATTGTAACTTATTCTTAATTGCTTACAGCAGTTACAAACGCTCCAGTTAGAACGATTGTAGACTTTGGGCCAGATAACTAAACAGTCCGTTTCCGTTGGCCAGTGTGTATGCTTAAACATTTTATAAAGAGAAGACTTATAAAGATAGTCTGAATGACAGAGGCATTCGATGAGCAAACTTTTTCACTTTGTTGTCGGTTTTGGTGACTGAATCGACTCTGGCTGGAGTTCGTCCCTTGTCCGGATGGGGATAAAGAAAAAGTGACTCGTGGGAATCAACGACAGTTTTCGCTAGCTGCTGCATGAGCCGGACTCCACAAGTAGCCTATTATGTCTGAATGACCCCTGGGCACCCTTGGAGATATTTGCTTTGAGTTCAGGTGGCTTATGAATATTGCACATCAAGGGTTATGACGATAGTACAGCCGTTACAGGCAGAGTGGCTTGCACTTGCGGTTTCTTGCATTGAGACACATATGCCGCGTCAAGCTCATCCTGCCTCCACCCGTTTGGTTCCAATAGTATAAAAAAATAAAGATAACTGGAAAATAATGCCAGTATAGTAGCCAATAGGTTCGGAAAACCTGTGTGAGCTGCTCTACCTGTGTTTTTACTTTTACACATAGCAGGTCTCAACGACCGTGTCAACCACGATAATTGAGTTATCCCATTAGTGGTTCATATCATGCTTCAGCGCATCGTTGAGTTTAAAACATCCTTGTTTCTTATAGTGGGAGGCGTCTGTACGAGACCTCGCCACTCATGCTGGTGACAAGTCCGAGTTTCGCAGTCTGGTTCTCGGACTTGGCGGTTGACGTGCTGCGGAAACCGTCGTCTGCGCGTGCCATGGACCTGATGGTCACACTTCATGGGGTATCAGACTTAACGTCGGCGCAGAGCTCACACGTAGGCAGTGCACATGCTCACATCTGCTGCCCCCACTCGTCATTATGATCATGGAAAAATTTCATCGCATGATTGGCGGAAGGGTGAGGCGTTGTGCTGTTCATCACTGACATGCACGTATTACCAGATAGGCTCATATCTTTTCTCAGTTTGCATAAATTTATGTAAAAGGCACCTTAGATCTGTTATTTTAGAGACGCGATGTTGCACCAAACGCCAAAATTGGGCTCACCACGTTAATTGCAAGCAAAGATAGCATGCGCTCTCGGACGCAACGTATTTTCCCTGTCATCGGAGGAACTGGCCGGCTTGCTGATTAAACTAGGGTAATTTAGCAATCTTCTTTAACAAAACTGCTATATTATCTTAATTTTTAAACGGTGGGTGACGTGCATAATAAACTCAGTCAGGTTTTGAGCGCGTGAAACTGACCCACTTACTAAACATGCACCAGCGTAAACTGATCCACCTCAAAGGTTGGTTATAAGGCTCCCCTAACTTACAGTAGAAGGCTATTGATTGGTTTTACCCCCTATAAATGTCGGCTTTTTGTTTGCTGCTGTTATCGCTGACGATGTACTGCACTAGTTCGAAAGATCAGAATAATAAACAAATTGCTCCGGTGCTCGACCAGACTTCTCCTTTGCTCACGCCAGCACCGGGAACTTAACCGTCACATTCACCGTCAGACGTGAATGTCGTTAGTAAGCATAAAATCTTCCTGAAGGGGCTAGGCGAATGCGCAAAAATGCCGTTTAAGGTGCCTAAAATTATCACAGTGAAGTCAAATACTGAGTGCTGGGGGCATGTCAAAATCGGACCTGTAATATGGTTTCGTTTCCCACCGAGATTGATCAAATGCCTCTTCGCGTCGCTCTGCGTGAGCAGGCCTCCTTCGGCTTCGTTGTCAGTTCACGTCCGTGTTGTTAGCTGTTCCGGAACTCAGAAGCGACAACTGGCAGGACGTAACCGATCAACGGGCGTCCGTTCACCGATGTCAATATTACCGAGCTAACCGGGCAGGACATGGTTTGTGGTTAGAGCGTTGGACTTCTAATCAACAGGTCGCGGGTTCCAGCCTCGGGTGGTGCACAACCTGGGGTTGGCCTCGGCTGACTGATGACGGCTAATAAGCCATAAATGGCCATTTCAGTCGCCCTCGTCTTGGTTGGCAATGTGCGTCTGACGTGACAGTCTGTTATCGTAATCGTCAGTCCGCCACTTGGTGATATTGCCCTTTGGTCTGCCTAGACCGCTTGTAAAGCTGATGGATGCGGCCTAACGAAAAATTACCTTTGCAGCTCTTCCGTCATTCACTTTTTGAGAAAGCGCGCATGGACAAAGTTACCACACCTTGGGGTTACCATTGTTTGCTATATCCGGCAGGAGGATATCCGGTGAACGATTTCCTATGCCAAAGAATGGGACTGGCAAACCGTGCAGCCATGGCTACAGAGTGTACCTGTAGCGCCTGCCATATCTAGCGCCCACGCCACACAAGAGGCCACGTGGTCACAGCTCTCAAGCTGCTCAGACACCCACAAACTGTTATCGGTTATTCAACTGATCAAGCGGCCAGTACCTCCCCATTACATGACGTTTATTCAGTAACGCCCACATCACCCTAGCGGACAGACGCGTGCGCAGGCCAGAGCTTACCGCGCGTCGGAGCCTCTGACCACCGCTGAGATTCTGTGCGGAATACCTAGCATCTACTGGTGTCTTTCCTGTTCTCCCCAAAAGGGAACTGGGCCTGACGATTGCAGTGCTCTGAGTACAAACGTTGCTTAGACCCCTGCAAATTGATGAACCCGGTGTGATCTAACCGCAACCATCTGACACGAACGAACTCAAATGTCGAAATTTCCCCACTCGACTGTCTGTCTTTTCTGTGTAACCATCGTGTCCACCGATAGGAAAACGCAGTCACCTATATCTTGTCACGAATGAAGACGTCATCAACATAAATCAGCCGCTGGATTACAGCCCCATTTTTGAGAGCAGTTCTCTTCAACCGTGCTAACACTGGGTGTTTCCACTTTTCAAACCCTCCTGTTATCATTTTCACCAAATTCTTACTCATGATCTCCCAGGTCTTTTAATCCCCGTGTACCTACCTCGATCAAAATCCACTGCGTTCGACACGCCCTGCAATCTATCCATCTTTGAGCCCAAACTGCGGTGAAACTTCACCGACGGATTGGTCTGCCTCAGCATCCACTGTGTCAGGCACGAAGGTGCTAACTCACCGCGAAATGTTGACGAGATCACGCCAGCACACCCTTTCGCCAACGCCCCAATTGCACCTCTGCACAGATCGCATCACCCTTCCCCAAATTTTTGGGCCAAATTCTGTTGCCATCGGTACGCTCTCAAACCCGGCACCATATTTGTTTTATTCAGTTCATCGTTCGCACCACTGTCGACCCCTCCACCTTGCTCTGTGCCTGGGGGAGTTGTAGCACCCTCCACCTCTGGCGCCCGCGCGGCATCAGAGGTCGCTTAGTCCCCAGTTATCGAGGCTGCCCGAGGCGCTTATCAACTGATCAAGGGGTCAGTAATACACTCTCACATGACGTTTTATCCATTCAAGCCCACCACACTGGCGGAAAAGGCACGTGCGCAGGCCCAGAGTTAGCTGCGCGTCAGGGCCTCTGACCACCTTTAAGATTCTGTGCAGAATACGCAGCATGCACTGGTGCTTTCCTCCTCCCCAAAAGGGAACTGGGCCTGATGATTGTAGTGCTCGTAGTCAAAACACTGCTGATTACACCCTACGTAACCACAAAATAAGATGGGTAACAAATCTGATTGTATATGCTAACCGAAATCCAGAAGGTTCATTCAACGAGTAGCCACGAATTTCAAAATTAGATGCATTCTCCTCTTCTACCGACCAAGTTCCTCACAAGAAGGAATATTATTGACTTCAAAAACAGGTGCACTTAGTTGTGCAATGTCGTGTTCTAAAACAAAAATGATACCAATGATCTCTTGTCCTACCACAGCGTGCAGCTCTGCCGAATAAAGCTAGTATCCTGGATCAGTTGCGGTAATATCGGTCCTCGTACGACTAATTTCCAGGTACCATGCAATTTTAGCAACAAAGCAGTTCAGTGAATACTTGTACTTGGAACGCAGGGGTGTAGGGGGTACTAGTTAGAGGGAGCACCACACAGATAGCATTTGGTCGCTCCACGTTTGTCTCGTACGGTGGTGAATGCTCACTCTGGCCGCATCTGCCTGGTACCCAACTCTCACCTGTGACTCACTCGAGAGTTTGGGTTCTTCCGCGCTGTCACACCCGCAGGCAACCGTCACGACCGGCGGGCTAAACCAGGTGAGGAGTCTCCTGTGTTGTGTGTGCCTCCACACCCGGTATGTCTGACTCACGAACCACATGCCTCCTCTCAAGAGTCCTGCGGTGCGGGCGAGAAGCAACTCCATAGGCGGCCCAGGCTAACTCGGGTCGTTCTCCCACACAAAACAAAACCGTGACCCATGGTGGGTTCGTGCAGCCGTCAGGAATGTACGAGCAGCCCTGTTTGAGGGACAGCACTGCTTGCCGTGATGGTTATGATGAACAACCTGGGATCGCATCGCCTATAGAACTGACCGGACACCTTCTCAACAGTCGGCGTATGCAGGCTCCAACGCGTGTCTACTACAGTCAATGACTTGCTCTTCGCGGACTGCGCCCTTAACACCGTGACGGAGGAGGATATGCAAA
>WEDG01006146.1:0-22894 GCA_017591395.1 Schistocephalus solidus
TGCCATGATTGTCATGATAGAATTGCCTGAGAAGCAACCATGATACTCTCATTGCTGATTTCTCAGACCAACAACAAAGGAGCCCAAAATGATCATCAAAAGTCCAAGTAGGGTCAACCTCGTGACACTCCTCCATGAGAGCAAACGAAACAGCATGGTAGGTTGCTTCTGAGCGTAGTATAAAAGGATATTGCAAGATCCGATAAATAAATGAGAAGAGATCAAACTTATGTGCTCAAATGTGCTAGTTTGCATTCGAATCGATAATGAATCTGGGGCCTGCATAGCTCAGTATTCAGATTGTAATTTTGATGATGGTTATCGTTATTCGAAAAGGGGGTGCTTTTAAACGAGCGCGAATATGACGTATTTTTTGCGATCATTTAACGGAGGCAAAGATCAAAATAGATAACTACTACAGCTAGATGATCAGCACGAAGAGAGGTTATTAGATTTAGAAAAGACATGTGGCAGGTTTCCCAAGAGCGGTCCGGTAAAAAGCCGTGTTGGGAAAAGTTGATAATTTGATTACTTATGGAAGAATCCGTGATTTGTTCTGCAATTAATTTTTCGAAGATTTTAGCAAGAGAGACCGTTTTATGAAAACCGCGATATTTATGAATGTCAGATCGGGAACCAGATTTAAAAACTGTTCTGTGAGGCTCTGCAATAGTGCTCCGGTATGGTTATTGGCGACAACCATCAGCCCCACCTAAGCATAGACGGTCATGATCTAAACGTGCCCAGAGTTATAAAGGATCTGGGCATATCATACTCTAGTAGTCTTAATTTGTCAGAGCACTGCGCCCTGATTGTCTCGAAAGTACGCCAAACTACTGGGTTTATTCTCATAAATTTTAAAACCGTCAACATTAGAATCAGCCTCTATAAAATGTATGTCAGGCCTAGTCTGGAATACTGCTCGTTTCTATGTAGTCTTTTGCACGCTAGTGAACGAAAGAATATAGAATCAGTCCAGCACTTCTTTACAAAAAGAGTTTTTATTCAGATCACCGAAACCTGTCCTACCAACAACGCTGTGAGCTTACAAGCCTTGACCCGCTATGGCTTCGTAGATTACAGAAGGGATTTTTTTACAGTTTAAACTATTAAACAGTCGTACATTTAACCCCCTTACATCCCTGAGGCACCTCGACCACTCTCGGCGCACCAGTCATCGAGATGTATTTTTATTTCTTCCTTTGGCACGCTCAGTTAGATACAGACAGTTTTTTTCGGTAAACGCTATAGCAATCTGGAATAAGCTACCTAGAAGTATTAAAATTCAGCTAAGCTATCCCTTGTTTACGCGAACTGTCACTAGTTTTCTACATTCAGGACACCTTCCAAAAACTTTTTGGGTGCTGACTCTGTTGAAGCTCTCTTCGGTTCTGATGGCGTTCACGGACTCTGAATCCTGTGCCGGTCTTCATGCTGAGGGGAAAAAAATTACTGGCTCTGCAGACCTAAATCGGCTTATTTCTCAGTCGACAGCGAACAGACGCTCGCCGACATACCTGCTGGTGCAGAGGTTCTTCACCGGGCACCTGCTAACGCGTCTCTGTCCAGAACTTTAATTACTCAATAAGCTGCAGTTTTTTTCTCCTGAAAACACATGAAACAACGATCGGGGAGTTTTTCACCGTCAGCTTGACCCTCTACTCTATATATTTTTTTGCCCCTTGCCTGTAAACTGGTAATAAATAAATAAAATAGCTCACGGAAAAAGTTTGGTTCGTTGATTGAAAATATTCAAGGCCAATCTACAGTGCTCACGAAATTAATTATTATTTCATGGTTTGTGTTAGCAAAGTCGAGGTTATTGCATTTAAGCTCAGGCTTCGTAAGAAGGGGGACTGGAAAACAACAGTGAATTAATGCGTGATCACTTGTGAATAGATTACGAGGGAAATTCATAAAGAGAGGGTGGACGTCATTTGAAATGTTTTCATTTCTAGTAACTTCTCTGAAAAAGTTGGCATATGTTTGAAAAGTTAATGGTATCGAACAATTTTTGACGTTTTGGCGGAGATGAATTCGCCTGCCAGTCAGTATCTGGCAGATTAAAATCGCCTACGATTATTTTGTCATCAAAATGAGTGTCCGCAACTTTTTTAAATAATTCACAGAGCTCGCTTTCATTGCCAGCATATCACGGACGATTATAGACACAGCCAATAACCGCTTTTTTTTATTGCGCGGGAGGATGACTGAAGCAAAGCATACATTTCCAGAAAAGGACGAAATGCTGAGCTGAAAAGGGAAATGTACAAGGGTGACTTAATATAAAGGATTCAACATCAGCCACGTTTTCAGCGCGGTCTTGTCAGTAAAAATTTAAATTATCTATAGCAAGCGTTGAGTCAGAAATAAGAGTGAGCCCAGGATTCAGTGAGGCACAGCACATCTGGATCAAGCTCAAAGGCTACTGTTCTAAGCTCAGCCATCTAATTTACAACTGATATCGCATTGAGTGAAACTAAAATGAGCGTATTCCTGAGCTGCAGGTTACGATCATCAGTATTTATGAAAAAGGAACATTTGGTGACGGAGAAGAAAACTGGAAAGAAGAAACGAATGGTTGAAAACAAAATTGCTCTGGTCTACAATTTGTCGAAATGTTACCGTTAAAGGAACTGAGATTATTGTACAACGGCATAGTTGGATAAAAACCTTGGAAGAGAAGGCTAAAGTGTGGAATGGGAAAGAAAGAAGGTGGCATAGAACTGAGATTTTGAGGGAAGTTAGCATGAATTGGCGGAAAACGTGCGTTTGAAAAAGGAATAAATGATTTCAAAATACTGGTAACATAATTAGAAGGGTTAATTATTTGGGGGTTTCGAACATTTTTTGGGTCGGGAAAGGTGCTAACTTTGGCGTTTTCATTTGTTGTAGATGCTGAGGTGTTAGCAGGTTGTCCATCGGTAATGAAATTACTTATTTAATGCCTGGCTAAGCCAGTAATTCAGATTTACTGGGTTTTCTTAGGTTAACTAGATTTGGCAGCTATAGCAGGCGTGGTTTGCTTGGGAGGAGAAAGAAGTGGTGTTGACACGATTGCACTCGAACCGAAAAACAAGGTTACCGGGTGAAGATTCAGCTTGAATTGAAATTTCTGTTGATCCGGAGGGCCGTGGGTTTGCATTAGCTAGAGCGCAAACCTCTGTGATAACTTTTTAATTTTATTTTATTTATTTATTGCCAGTTTACAGGCAAGGTAAAAAATATGTATATACAGTACAGAGTCCAGCTGACAGTGAAAAAAACTCCTGATCGTTGTTTCAGGTGTTTTCAGGAGAAAAAACTTCAGGACAGGGACGCGTTGACACAGGTGCCCGGCGAAGAACTTCTCCATTTAGTGTTTTGGATCCGGTATTCTGCACCAGCAGGTATGTCGGCGAGCGGTTGTTCGCTGTCGACTGAAAAAAAGGCCGATTGAGGTCTAAAGAGCCAGCAAAATTGCCCTCAGCATGAAGTCCGGCACAGCATTCAGAGTCCGTGAACATCATCAGAATCGAAGAGAGCTTCCACAGAGTCAGCACCCAAAAGTTTTGGAAGGTGTCCTGAATGTAGAAAACTAGTGACAGTTCGCGTAAACAAGGGATAGCTTTGCTGAATTTTGATACGTATGGGTAGCTTATTCCAGATTGCTATAGCGTTTACCGAAAAAACTGTCATAAGCTGACTGTGCGTGCCAACGGAAGAAATAAAAATACACCTCGATGACTGGTGCGCCAAGTGTGGTCGAGGTGCCTCAGAGATGCAAGGGGGTTAAATGTACGACTGTTTATAAGTTTAAACAGTATAAAATATTCCCTTCTGTAATCTGTGAAGACACAGTGGGTCTAGGCTTGTAAGCTCTCAGTGTTGTTTGAAGGACAGTTTCGGTGTTCTGAATAGAAAACCCTTTTTGTAAAGAAGTGCTGGACTGATTCTATCTTCTTTCGATCACTAGCGTGCAGAAGGCTAAATGGAAACGAGCAGTGTTCCAGACTAGGCCTGACATACATTTTATAGAGGCTGATTCTAATGTTGACGGTTTAAAAATTTTTGAGAATAAACCCAGTAGTTTGGCGTGCTTTCGAGACAATCAGGACGCAGTGCTATGAAATATTAAGACTACTAGAATATGATATGCCCAGATCCTTTATAACTCCGGGCACATTTAGATCGTGGCCGTCTTTGCTTAGGTGGGGCTGATGGTTCTCGCTAAAAACCATTGAAGGTGTAGACCAAGGCTTCTCGTTTGCTCATGAAGGTGAAACCCGTCGTTAATTTGGGGTTTTTTCCTACAGATAAACAAATTTTTTTTTCAAATATTGACCTGAGTGATCATGCTTAGAGAAAATAAGGTCCACTTCAATCGTCGAAAGAAGTTTGACCCGAATTGTCTCATCAGTTCCGTTTCGCTTATCTTGTCCATCATTATGCACCAGATACTTGTGAGGCTGTCTGGTCGGAAACTGTTTGATAATTTCCTTTCTCCTCCTTTATAGATGGGGTTTATGTTGGCTATCTTCCACTCGGTAAAGAGAGCCCCTCCTCCATCGAACTTTCAAATTTCTTGGAGAGCGGAGAGACCAGCTGGTCAGTGAGTTCATTGAGAATTTTGCAGATATAACATCTGGGCAGGTGATTAAGTGAGCTGTAGCTGTTTCAGCGTTTTTCTTACTGTGTCCATTGGGAATGACACAGTGCTTATTTAGTTTGTAGATGTGGCAGTACTCTAGTATTCTTAAGCGTCAAAAGGTGGTTCCTCTGTATACCCGTATATAAAGAAATTGGAAAAGAGGCTGGTCTTATCAGAATATACGGCCACTCTACCTACCTGTTTTTTCCCCGGTCTCTTCAAAAAAGCTGTTATTCATACATCAATACCTTGCTATCCGTAAATTCGGTTTTGAGCCACGTTTCCGTTATAGCAACAACATCGAAAGTTTGGTCTGAGACAAGTGCCTTGAGTTTGTCTATTTTTTAGAATTTTATATTTTTTTAATTTTTTCGAATTTATATTAGGTTAGCACCGGTAAGGCATGTCTAAACAAAAATTAGTAACGAAATAAAGTTATGACAATCTGTGCAGCTTAAATTTACAAATACTTAATAATGTAGACAGAACTTGTCCTACTAGGTGTACAGTTAGCGATGTTTTGAAATTAATGGTGAACTAGAAAAATAGGCACAGAAAAAAACTCCTACCTTAAAAATGGAGGCAGAGTTCAATATGCCTTCATTTTCTCTAGAAGGTAGGACAAAAAAACTGCTTAGGAAGATAAGGTCAGCTGGTAGAGTAGGGTAATACTGCAGAAGCATTTCAGAATGAGATAATGAAACATCGAGATGATGCGTTCTTGCTCACTTAGGCGCATGAAACAAAATATCGCGAAAGTGCGTCAATGAACTTAAGTCCTCAGCATCTTAGGTTCCAGAATTGAATTCTTATGATGGTCAGTATCCAAAGAAACGGTAGTATTTTTGACTGTGGACCACCGAATGTGTACGTCCGAATGACGTCATCATTTGGATGACTGGTGATATAAGGAGACATCATGGTTCATGGGCGACTCGAGGTAGCGAAAATATAGTTTCAAGAGGATCACTTAAATTCCCGATGGTCCTTTCTCCGAGTCATGGGGTAGGCTACTGGAAAAAGAAAAGGAAAATAAACGGTAAATAGAATCAGTGTTAAGATTAATGTACAGTTTTCTCTTGAATGCAGATAGAAAAGTTAATGACCTTATTTTAATTGGCAATTTATTCCAAAGAAAACTATACCTAGAAGCAAAGAAGAGCGAGCGTTTACACGTGAAGGATGCAGGGGCAGGTATAATAAGTGCAGAATTTCTTAAGTTATAATGAAGACTAACGGAGACTAGCGGAGCATAACTTGATATGTTCATATAAACATGGATTTCGAAGTGGTCGATCCTGTCTCACAAAAATGGCAAATCGTTCTGAATCGGATATGCCTACCATATTGTTAATTTCTGCTGTTAATATGGCTGCTCACATAGAGCAGCAATTATCCACTTTGTATTTATTTATACCGCGATACTAAGTTTGAAATGACGGGGCTCTCTGGGCCTTAAATATACAATTTATTAATTAATTTATTTATCCATGGAAAGTTGGAAAAAATCATTAGAAATGGGTTTTTCAGTCGATGCGGTCTACATTGGCTTAAGCAAAGCCTTTGACAGGGTTCCACACAAACGTCTGAGCTTTAAGCTCCGTCAAATGGGTGTGACTGGCAACCTACTCAAATGGTTGGCCGACTTTCTCACAGACAGGCGCCAGCGTGTTTGAATGGGAGACGCCAAGTCTCACTGGGAAACCGTTCACAGTGGAGTTCCACAGGGCAGCGTTCTGGGTTCCATTTTGTTTCTGATATCCGTAAACGACTGCCTGGATTGTCAAACATGCGAGAAGGTAATTCAATTCAATTCAATTCAATTTATTGAGGGAAATAGGCATGGGCCTTTGAGTACCCTATTTGTAACGTAAAATTTAAGTGCGGTATACAGAGAAACCGTGTGGGTTGCAAAGGTACAAAAAGGCGGTCATAAAATTTGACAAGTGGTGCACGACTCTCGAGGGTTAAGATAAATGCCTCATCGCTCAGGCTCGTTGCGGAACATAAAACTGTCAAGGTTCCTTTTAAAGCTTTCCAGCGATGGTGACATCACAACGTCTTCAGGGAGGGCATTCCATGGTTTAAACCACTCTGACAGAGAAGGAGAACTTGCGCACATCCAGTCTCGCCTGCTGGACACGCAGTTTCAATGGGTGACCTCGGAGATGGGTCGTGGTGGCAAATTCAAAGAAGTCCGAGAATTCCAGGGCAACAATCCAATCCCTTCACAATGCGGAATGTCTGCAGGAGATCACCACGCATTTGCCTATAACTCAAAGGGAACAGATTAAGATTCATTAGGCGGGTTGGATATGGCAAGGAGCTTTGACTTCTAACCATTTTGGTGGCTTTCCTCTGGACTCTTTCGAGGCAGTTCTGATCTTGAACTGTCCAGGGTTTCCAGGCGTGCATAGCATATTCCAAATGTGGCCTAATGAATGTTCCAAAGGTCTTAGCAAAAAGATCTTCATCGAAATCCAAAAAGGCTCGTCTGATGGCATGCAACACCGAAATTGCGCTCTTCGCCACTTTCGAGCAGTGAGACGATGGTTTTTAAGGTGGTGGTCATCAGCACACCAAGGTCCTTTTTGGGTTTCCACGTCTTTTAAGGCTTCACCGTTGAGAAAGTAACTTCTACTTTCGGCAGATCCAGACGGGTTGCCTAAGCGAAGTATTGTACACTTATCGACGTTGAACCGCAAAAAGCCAATGATTCGACCACTCCTCCAACCGAGTTAGGTTGATCTGCAGTTTATCTTCGTCAGCAGGGCTCTGGATTACATTCCAGATTTTAATGTCGTCGGCAAACATTGCTGCTTCACAGTCGAGATTCCTGACACAATCGTTCACGTATATTAAAAACAGTATTGGCCCTAGTACTGAACCCTGAGGAACCCCACTCTCGACCGCAGCAGAACTTGACCTCTCTTGGCCGATGCACACAACCTGGCGCCGACCCACGAGGAAGTTTTCGATCCACTTGAGGAGGTTACCTCTGATTCCAATTCTTTCTAGCTTGTACAGCAGTCTCTCGTGCGGCACAGTATCGAAGGCCTTTTGAAAGTCAATGAAGGCAATGTGAACCGCGTGTCTATCTTCAAGTGCTTGGGTCCACCTCTGGAGCGAATACAGCAAATTCGTTGTGCATGATCTTCCTTTTCTGAACCCGTGTTGACAGCTTGATAACAAATTATGAGTCTCTAGGAATTTCACCAATTCGCTCTTGATGATCCTTTTCCATAATCTTGCCAAGGATGCATGTTTAAGCTTATGGGCCTGTAGTTTGTCACTGACGCCCGGCTACCGCTTTTGTACAAGGGAGTTATATGTGCCAGCTTCCAATCGAAAGGAAGTGTTCCGGAGTCAAAGGACTTTTGAAAGAGCACTGACAAAGGTGCGGAAAGTTCATTGGCGAGTTCTTTCAGAAGCTTGGGTGGAAGCTCGTCTGGTCCTGGGGATTTCGACTCTTTTAGTTCTTTTTATTCCTTTTGGATCAGAAATTCTGAGAATAGTATGTGGCTAATGCTTGCAGTCGGCGGGTTATCCACTGAGGGACGAAGGAACCTTGCCTCGTTTGTGAAGACTGAGCGGTAGAACTGTGAAAAGTACTCGGCTTTTTTCCTGTTTTCAGAAATTTCGACGCCCACGGCAGTCTTAATCAGCGGTATTTGATGTTTATTCCTTGTACATCTACGGAGGTAACTGTAGACTAACTTTGGATTCTGCGTTGCCTTTTGCAGCAAAGTCTTCTCAAATTCTCTTCGCGTTTGTAAGAATAAGGCTTCTCATTTTGTTTCTCTGTGCTTTATACTTATTAAAATAGGCGACTTGATTAGACTCGCAATATTTTCTCCACAACTTGTGCTTCCTGTTTATTTCCCTTTTTAAGTTGCTGTCTAGCCACCCAGGACGCTTGCTGTGATGGACACTCGTTAGCGGGCAGTGGTTGTCAATAAGTTGCAGAAGAACATTTCGGAAGGACTCCCAATCTTCGTTTACGGTGCTCGAAAACATTGAGGTCCAGTTGATGTCTGTTAAATCTGCTCGCATCTGATGAAAGTTTCCTCGCCAAACGTTACGCCGTTTTTCCTCTATAGCAGGCGCAACGGAGAATAAGGAGTAGTCCCACATAAGCACCACATGATCACTACGACCGAGCGGAGGCATTGAAATAATCTCGTCAATGCTGCCTGATGTTTTCGTGAAAACGAGGTCAAGACAGTTAGCCCTTTGTCCTTCACGTGTTCTGGTGGGGGAAGGGACATGCTGTGTGAGGAGTGCATTCAAGGTCTTTTGCAGAAAAACATAATCAAAAGTCGATTTCGGGCATGATGATTGAACAGTGCTCCAGTTAATTCCTGGTGCGTTGAAGTCACCCATAATCATTACATTAGGTCTACTGGAGAAATTTTCTAATTGTTCCAACAAGTGGGTGTCCGCGACTCGGTCTATCCTAGGTGGCCGATAGACAATGAGGACATCTAGACATGGAGAGCCAAGAGCCTTGATGTTCAACCATATGGCTTCCGTGCTGCACGCAAACTTGCTCGTCTTGTCAGACACTATTAGCACGTCTTTCACATACACAATTATTCCACCACCCTGTCGGTTTTCTCTGTCCCTCCGATATATTTGGTACCCAGACAATGTTATTTCGCTATCTCGAATACTGCCCGACAGCCAGGTTTCGGTTACTGCTATCACATCCGGAGATACTTCGGCAAGGCAAATTTTTAACTCATCAAGTTTTGATAAAAGGCTTTGCGCATTTGTATACAAGCACTTCAATTTTGCGCCAACCAAATTTCCTGTTGCGTTTGTCAATTTTATGGGCCCAACTGCGTCTCCTCTAACGTCAAGGTCGTATGTCTTTTCCGTTTCGTGATGATTTTCGGTAACTCTGGTTTCTTTAGTGAGAACGCTGGGCGTTACGGAATCAGTTCTGACATCTCTTTGGGCAATTGGTTCCCTGATGGTTTTGGCGTTAGTGAGGTGGCTGCCGTTGTCCTCAGAACAATCGGTTGGTTCAATGGAAAATTCGTATTCTTTTGAACTACCTTCCCCTTGAAAATAGCCAGATTGTGTTCGCCAGCCTTCAGTCTTGATTGTAGTTCCAAGACAAGTTCCCGGCGTTTCAGCCTTTCCGCAGGGGAGTAGTCCGGTTGAAAAAAACCTCTTTATGCGAGTGACGTAGGTTAGTTTTTTTGGATAGGATCGCCTTGATTTGGTCTTTGCTCTCTAGCATTATTTTCAGAGGTCGCGGTCGCGGCGTTCCTAGGCTGTCTTCAGACTTTTTGCCGATCCGGAATGCTTTAATAACTTTTACTTCCACGCCCGGTGGGAGCAACTGGTTTAGGAGGCCATTAAACGAAGCAAGGTCTTCGGCGACACGGTCTTCTGGTCGGACTGCAGTTGACTCGTGCAAACCCTGAATAACTAAAACACTGTTGTCGATCCTGGTGCTTGGAATTTTCGCTTCCTCCTAAGTTCTCCTTAGGGGCACGAGAACGGTTTACAGAGCTCTCGTTGGGATTTAAGTCTACCTCTGACCATACTCTCATCTGAAGGCTTCAATGAATCCATCAGAGTTGATTGTGACTTTTGTCCTCCTGTTGTGGTGTTTCCCCATTGCAGCTTGCCACGCGTTTGTTTCTTCGGATTCAACTACGGGCTCTTTAGAACACCCAAGATAGCAGGATGAGATTTGTGGTTTGCTCTGGTCGTCGTCCGTAGGATTCAGAGACTGTGTTCCCGTTATCCGGTCGTTATGGGTAATCGCGTCCGAACATTGTGAGCTGTAACAGTTGTAGTTTTTGATACTTTTGGTGCTTTAGTCACTGCCTTTTTAACTGGAATATTGCTAAGCGTATTTCGTCGAGTAATGTTATCTTGCAAGAGCTTCTTAAGTCTGCAAGCTCATTTTCCAGTTTTTGAACTCTTAGTAAAATATAAGAACATCCAACGCAAGATTCGTCCTCGTAGCCGACGGATTTGGCTGCCATTACGCTTTTTGCGCGCTTTGCTGGATTTTTGGTTGCAAGTATAAACTGATTGAGTGCCAGTCGTGGATGTCGAAGCCAGCTCAACAGGCTTTCCTTTAAAGGAAGTTCCGTGACTGGTTCTGTTGCTAGCAAACAATTGTTTTGAGTCCATAAATGTTAAAACACTGCGTAAAAGTATGTTCTCCTTTGAGCGTATAACGAAAATTTCCGACTGGCTTTTGGAGTATGGCGAGTATTTAATGCAATATGAGCAAAATGTTTATACTTGTTCAAAAACGCTTTTGAAAAATACTATAAACGGTATAAAGGATATTCAGGAACGACTCAGCCGTTCGGAGATGTCGAAGGTCCTGGATAACTTCAGATCTTCACGAGGTTGTACACGTTTGGTTCCCTGAGTGGTTGTCAGTTTTTATTGGTGCAGAGCCTGCGCAGTCAACTTGAATAAGATAAGTCACTTTAAGTCACTTTATTGAGGGAAGTAGGCTTTCGCCCTTGAGCTCCCTATTCATATGCAAAAATGTCAATAGTATAAATGTTTACAGTGATATATCTGACAAATGAAAATGTAGGGTCATCGATATGTGTGGGCCAGGCGCAACCTGCCACTGTTTACACAATCTTCATTATATTGACAATAGTTTCTCAGAAAATGAGTATCTAGTTTGAATTTAAATGCATCAACAGTTTCTGAAAGGACAACATCCTCAGGAGTCCGTTCCATGCTCCAACGACCCTCTGCGAAAAGGCGTTCCGACGGACTTCCGTGTGGACAAAACTTCCTCTGCAGTTTAAAGGGATGACCCCGCAGATGTTCCGTCCCAGCCAATTCGAAGAATTCAGCAAATTCTAGGGCACAATTGCGGCCTCTGACAATCCGGTAGGTTTGGATGAGGTCACCGCGTAGTTGCCTGTAATTTAGAGGAAACAAATCAAGTTCAACCAGTCTGGCTTCGTAAGGCAGATTACTAAGATTCTTGACCATCTTCGTAGCCCTCGCCTGCACTCGTTCCAGCTGTAGATAATCCTTCTTAAACCACGGACGCCAGGCCTGGATGGCATATTCCAAGTGAGATCGAACAAATACCCCGTAGGTTTTTCGGAAGAGTTCCTTATCAATCTGCACAAACCCACGTCTGAGCGCAAATAAGACCTGTGTAGCGCGTTTTGCTGCCTTTAAACACTGTGAAGATGGTTTAAGTGAGGAGTGTATTAGAACACCGAGGTCCTTCTGTTCCTCAACAATTGAAAGGGGCTGCCCATTGAGAATGTATTGGAAGGAATCATCCTCCTCACTGGTCCTTCTGGTACGCAGTCTTAGGACCACACACTTCCCAACGTTAAAATTTAAGAGCCAACGAGCAGACCAGCTGCTAAGACGGTTGAGATCCTCTTGAAGTGCGTGCCTATCGAAATCAGATCTGATGACCCTCCACAATTTAACATCATCTGCAAACATGATGGCGCTGCAATCCAGGTCGTCGACACAGTCGTTGATGTACACTAAGAAGAGTAACGGCCCTAATACCGAGCCTTGGGGGACACCACTTAGAACCGGAGTAGGTGTTGACTTCGAGGTATCGATGCACACAGTTTGCAATCTATCTGTAAGAAAGTCTGCGATCCATGTCAGCAACATTCCTCTTATGCCGATTTCAGATAATTTGTAGATGAGACGTTTGTGTGGGACACTGTCAAACGCCTTCTTGAAATCAGTGTATATGACGTCAACCCTACCATTTTCGTCCAGTGCACGAGTCCACTGCTCTGTTGAGAGTAATAAACTAGAAAGACAGGAGCGATTCTGTCTGAAGCCATGCTGGAGATCTGAGAGTAATTGGTTTTCCTCAAGGAACTTCATGGTTGTCTTCTTGATTATTGATTCCATTATTTTACAGCAAATGGAGGTTAGGCTGACAGGCCGATAATTGTTGACATTAGATCGAGCACCACTCTTGTATATGGGGTATATATTTGCTGCCTTCCATTCGGATGGCAGTTTCCCTGATTCAAATGACGAATTAAATATATGCGCTAGTGGTTTGGACAGTTCGCTGGCCAGTTCTTTCAAGAACTTGGCCGGTATATCGTCCGGACCAGATGACTTCGCTTCTTTCAGATTTCGCAGTTCTAGTTCCACGAGAGGTTCCTGGAAGATTATATATTCAAGCACTGGACCGGCGTCTATAACAGCACTGTTGACGTGGTCAAGCTGAAGTTCCGGTTCTCTAGTGAAAACCGAGGCAAAAACCGACCTAAGTACTCGGCTTTGTCGCAATTTTCAACGACTTCAACACCATTCCCATCCATGAGTACTGCTACTGGGTCCTTGTTTTTTAGTCGGCTATTGATATAATGGAATAAAAAGTTTTGGTTTATATTCAGCCTGTTGAATAATTCTTGATTCAAAAGTTCTTCCTTGCCTGACGAATCATTTTTTCACAGCGTTTCTTTGATGACGAAATTCTTTGAGATGCTCTGCTGACCCAGTTTGCCTGAATACCTTCCATTTTTTATTCTTCTTCTTTAGCTGCCTGTTAAGTTCTCTTGTTAACCAGGCGGGGCGACTATTCTTTTTTGCACCTTCACGGGACAAAAGCGTTCAATCAGATCGAGTGAGACTGTCTTAAAGGATCGCCAGTCATCCTCCGGATTCCCTTTAAGCAAACAATCCCATCTCATAGACATCAGTTCTTTCCTCATCGCGTTAAAATCAGCCTTCCATATATTTCGCTTGCATTCCGTTCCATTCTGGCGCTGAGAATAAAGTGAGTAATCCCACATCAGCGTACTATGGTCACTCTTACCGAGGGGTGCAATAGAATACACTTCATCAATGCTAGAGAAGTCCTTCGTAAATACAAGGTCCAGGCAATTTGCTCTCTGGTTCTCTCTAAATCTTGTTGGTATGTGAACCTTCTGTACCAGAGGTTGGTCGAGAGTGAGATCCATTAGCTTGTGGCCGAAGGAAGTTGGTGCACCATCAACTGTCAGATTAACCCAGTCTACTATAGGTGCATTGAAATCTCCAGCAATAAGCACCTCCTGGTGGCTTGCTACTTCCTTGAGCAAATGTAGGAGGGACTCATCAGCTGCACTTGGAATGTTCGGTGGTCTGTAGATCGTCAAAAATTGTAGGTTCTGTGAACAATCCTTTTTAATCTTTATCCAGAGAAATTCATATTCAGGGAAAATGGAGTGTGCTCGTTCGACTGCCGAGATTCCTGTCCTAACATATACGGCCACTCCTCCTCCCTTTCTATTTTCTCTGTCTTTTCGAAAAAGTTGGTATCCATCAATCGAAACCTCGCTATCCGCGATTTCGGCTTTGAGCCACGTTTCCGTAATGGCAACGATATCGGGGGTTCGGTCTGATACTAATGCTTTGAGTTCATCTACTTTCGATAGGAGACTCTGAGCATTGGTATACAAACATCTCAATTTAGACTGGGTAACTCCTCCATATAGACTTCTGCGAATTTCGCGCGATTGAATACTAGAGGCTGTCATTGCTTTCCGAGATGAACTGGTGTCCATCCCGCCGACGCTGAGTTCTGATGAGTGGTCGTCATCCGAGTTCTGGAGCGCCTTCTTTTTTATTATTCAAGCTCTGTACAGTTGGGTACATCGTATTTAGTGTCCTCCGTCTCGGCGAGAATCCACCTTGATTATGTACGGGGTTTGCCATAAGAAAGACCTCTTTATCACTTTTTATTTCCCCGTCCTTTATTTGGAGCCATTTTTCCCCTGCTCGGTCCTCCTCTTCAGTTCTGCTCTCAGCATCCTCATTTTGTACCTCTCCTTGGGTTCGTAATCCGGCTGAAAAAACACATCCCTGTGTGCGCTACGGAGAGCCGTTCTCCGTTCTAGGAGGCGTGAAGCCTGAACATCATTTTCAAGAATTATTTTAAGAGGCCTTGGTGATGATAGTTCATGTGAAACATCCGCTTTTCCTAAACGGAATGCTTTGTGCACTGTTACGCATTCGCCATCTCGAAGAATCGAATATGAGTATTCTCGGAAAAGACTGAGGTCATGTTCTACCCTTTCCTTTGCAATCAGAGAAGTGGATTCGGGAACCCCTTTAATAACGAGATTGCGTTTTCGGTCGAAATGTATGTTTGGTGACTTTGAGTTCAGATTTGTTGATAGAGCATAAGTATCAGGAAAAAGGTTACTCTGGTCGACGATGTTATTTGCGTCAGTATGAGCAACTATTCCTAAAGTTAAGGACAAACCCCTTTTGGAAACTTTGCCAATTGGTCCTCCACTTGCTCCTGTATTACCAACAGAGGATTGCACTTGAGCATCTATCGGTAAGAACGAGCTTTTCCGGAGTTCAAACCACTTTTTGTGAAAGCTTCTTGGCCCTTTTCGACTTCGAATTCTTCATCTTAGGTGCTTCAAATTCAACGTGCTTCTCAACTTCACCCTTTTTTGTATCATTCAGCGACGATGCCGCATATATTTGTGTATCCAGCACATTTCTGCTTCTGTCTAAGCTCGATGACAGTAGTAAGGTGCATGAGCTGTTTTGATCTCCCTTTTGAAGCTCTGTAGACGCAATGTCTTTAAGCTCTACATGAGGTATTCTTGAGGAAGCAATATTTGCATACGTTATTTCTTTGGTTGGAATTCTCGTTGCTACGGGTGAACTTTGAACCTTCTCTTTGAGATCGGCCATTTCTTGTTTCAAGTTACTTATCTCTTTCTCCATCAATGAGAATTTCTGCAAGAGATTTAAACACCCCATGCACTTTTCGTCCTCGTAGGTGACATTCATTAGTGTTCCCAGGCTTTTTGCCCGCTTGGCAGGAGGAGAAGTGGTAACAGAATATCTGTCTTTGTCATCTTTTTTTGTTTGCATAGAATTTTGTTTTCCAAATTGTCGTGAGGACATAGCGCAGTGGTTATGCTCGTCGCCACATGAATCTGCGACCCGGGTTCGAGGCCCGACAGCGCCGCGAATTTTTTTCTCAGCACAGATGATTCCTGAGCGTCTGCGTTTTCCATACCTCTTATGACTGTATTGGAATGCATTTAATTAATAAATCCTTTTAAATAACTGGGCTAGGATGCAATAGTATTCAGCAGTCAGACTTCTAATAAGCATGCAACGACTCAGCCTTTGTTGCGACTTCTCCCTCCCTGATGAAAGCAGATTTGAGCAGCACACCGCTGGCGTGAATTTGAAGCAGGTGAACGCTGAAGCTTGTATTTCTCGTAGGGATAATGTCCTGGACGTGGAATAATCCTCAGTGATGGAATATTTGGATAGCCGCAGAATCGTTAAGTCGAAGAAAAATATTTCCCAAATTAATGACTGCACAATCCACTCAAGAGTTATTCCAAATCAACGTGTCTTCTACACTTCGGTAGAGACTAATACTTCGTACTCTCAAAGGAGCTGAAATTCGAAAGCAATTTCAAACGACGCGGAATTTTGATCCGTTTTATGACGAATTTCGGCACAAGAAAGAATTCCAGATGAGCAGGAAGCAAGTAAGTACATGCAGTTGAAACAGTATTGTCCGGATCAGTCCTAGTGAAGTTCACTGACGATCTGAAGTTATGGAACTCGATTGAAAAACCGAAGGATGCACGGAAATTACAACAAAACTTAGATCGCTTGCAAACATGAGATGAGTTGCTGCTGAAACTTAATCTAAACAAATGCCAAATAATCCGACTGCGGTCAGGTTCCAGAAGGATGATAAGGTTTGAATACCAGTACTTCATCAGTGGTCACCAACTCCAGGAGGTAAATATTCTAAAGGACTGGGGTATTTGGATAAAACCAAATCTCAAAACATCGTCGCACTGTGCGAATATCGCAAAGAAAGTTATGTGCATTTAAGGCGCAATCAGGAGGTCCTTCGTTAATTTTGACGGAGAGCTTTTTAGGCGCGTGTTTGGAACATTTATCCGGCCGGTGTTGGAAAATTGCGTTTAGGCGTGGCACCCTTGGACGAAACATGACTACGCTCTGCTGGAGAAAGTTCAACGGAGGGCAACGAAACTAGTCAGAGGATTGGAATGCCTACCCTATGAGGGCCACCTAGCAAAACTTACAATTTTTCCTCTCTCTTATAGGCAATACAAAGGGGATATGATCTTAGTCTTTAAACTGGTCAGAGGAGTTGATTGTGCTCTTCAGATGGCCAACTTTTTTGAATTGGCAAACATGACAAGTCTCCGAGGTCACCAATACAAACTGAAAAGAAATAACGCCAAACGTGAAGTGCGGGCCAACTTCTTTTCCCAACGGTTGCTTGACGAATTGAAAAAACTGCCAGCCTCAGTTGTTCAGGCTGAAAGCGTTAAAATGTTTGAAAGAAGATTTGCTGCATTTTTACTTTATGAACATATATTTAGTCGACAGCACTGATCGATATACTAAAACGACTATCGCCATGTAACCTTTGCTTGATTTGCTAGCGTCTATCTGTAAATAGGGTTTTCATCTAGCTATTAATGTTTTAGTGAAGCAGTTTTTTTCTCCTATTTTTTTTAAAAATTGGCGGCTCGCTGAACTCCGCCTCCAATTTACCGTAGGAGTTTTTTACTACTTCTTTCTAGTTCACCGTTTATGTTAAAGATTGTTGTCTATTGTTTTTAAAAATGGCAAATCGTTCTGAATCGGATATGCCTACCATAATGTTAATTTCTGCTAATATGGCTGCTCACATAGAGCAGCAATTATCCACTTTGTATTTATTTATACCGCGATACTAAGTTTGAAATGACGGGGCTCTCTGGCCTTAAATATACAATTTATTTATTTATTTATTTATTTAAGACTCTGCCTATCTCCCTTATATATACTGAATTATATGACGTCAACCCTAACATTGCACGAGTCCATTGCACGAGTCCACTGCTCTGTGGAGATCTGAGAGTAATTGGTTTTGCTCAAGGAACTTCATGGTTTCCTTCTTGATTATTGATTACATTATTTTACAGCAAATGGAGGTTAGGCTCACAGGCCGATAATTGTTGACATTAGATCGAGCACCACTCTTGTATATGGGTATATATTTGCTGCCTTCCAATGTGATGGCAGTTTCCCCTGATTCAAAATGACGAATTAAATATATGCGCTAGTGGTTTGGACAGTTCGCTGGCCATTTCTTTCAAGAACTTGGCCGGTATATCGTCCGGACCAGATGACTTCGCTTATTTCAGATTTCGCAGTTCTCGTTCCTTGAGAGGTTCCTCTAAACGAGGTTATGAAATTCCTCCATTACTAAATGAAGACAAGAACTTTCTTCTTGAAGACTCTGAAAAGGCAGAAATGTTTGGTACATTCTTTGCAAATCATCTTAGGATGGAATCTAAACCGGCTCCGTCGTTTCAGGCATCCTTATTGAATGTTATCAGCACCATTGATTTCTCCATATAACTAATTCGTAAGCAAATAATTCGTCTGAAAAACTTGCACTCTTCGGGGACTGAAGGTATTCCAAACTCAGTTATTAAGAGAGTGCTGAGCTTTCCCCGATTGCTTTGCCATGTATTCTTAATTTATCTTTTAAACGAATTCTTTCCTGACTCATGGAAGACATCTATTATTCTTCCTGTCTTCAAGTCGGGATCTCGTTCGGACGTAAATAATTATCGAGGCGTTCACAAAACCCTGGCTCTAGCAAAACTTCTTTAAAAAAAATATTTTTAATCAAATTCTCAACTTTTGCCTAGAAAATAAGCTCTTAAGCGATTCGCAATATGGTTTTCTACCTGGAGATCATGCGAAGTGTGTAACTTAGCTTTTCTTAATCTTGGCACTTCCCTTCGTAATGAGCAGCAGTCAGTGGTTGTGATCGACATTGAATCGAGCAAAGCCATTGACAAGGTACCGCACAGACGCCTTCTGGTGAAACTGGAAGCCTTTGGCATCCGGCTTACTCTTCTTGACTTCATTGGTTCCTACTTGTCGAACCGCAGCCAGAAGGTGTTAGTAGGTAACAGCTAGTCGACGCCTCAGTCGATCATGAGCGGCGTTTTTCAAGGCACGTTTCGAGACCCCTTCTCTTAATTCTGTACATAAACGAAATTTCAACTTAACTAACAAATTAAAAAAATTTCGTTTACACTGACGATCTCAAGTGCATTTATTCATTTTCTAAAGACACTGCCAATAGTTGCGTTGATAAAATCAACACTGAAGCTCTAGTTGGTATATGGATTTTATCCATCAAAGAGTAGTTTCATGTGTTTTTGGCCTCGCCAAGCTTCCTTGACCCCTAGTATTTCAAAAAGTTTTGTACTTTTAGAACGATCAACTAGAAGTGACTTAGGTCTACGTTACACGAATAAGCTAGCATTATCACCTCGTGCAGCTCGAAGTTCTGCAAAGGCTGCACAAATATGTGGTTTTATATCACATAATTTCTTCCTTCCGGAAATAAAGTTAAACCTATAACGCATGTTTTGTCTTCCTATCCTCAGAATACTGTTGTCCTCTTTTGTGCTCTCTTATGAACGCCTTTGACCACAGTAAGATTGAAAAAGTTCAGAGGGTTTTTACTCGAAGACTATTTTCTCTTCCTGGATCCAGTATCTCTTATACGAATAGATGCCAGTTAGCAAACATTAAATTTCTCTGGGTTTGAAAACTTGAAGCCGGTCTCTTCTTCCTGTTTTACTTTAACTATAGCCAAGTCTCCCACAAATTAACGCTCTCGCTCCGGTTGATCGATCCTATGCCACTCGTAATTCCTCCATTATTATTTCACCGCCCCTTACCTCCTCAACTAATCGTTCTCAGTTTTTGCCTCCAAATATGCTTTCATCAGGAATAATCTTCCACTGCAAATTAGGTTGTCGTCTACATTAGCTATTTTAAAACAAAATCACGCACACATTTAACTTCGGAAAATATAAAGACCTTATTGTCTGTTTCCTTCCCAAACTCGCAACATTTGGATTTTTAAAAGGGTCCCCCTTTTTAAACTAGCATCGCCAACTCATGACAACTTTGATACGTTCCTCCGATTTTTGCAACCCAGACGATGGTCTCCAGGTTCAGTTGATGATCAAGGCGGGTTCTGGTGATTTTGCCTATTTTGATTGGTGGACTATGCAGTCAGCAAGTTCGCATCTAGATGATGATCTCATGACTTTACTGTCCTTTCTTCGTTTTGACCCAGGTGTCCACGATGTTTTCCTCCTCTCTCGTCTCCACTGGTGGTTACAAACAGTAGCTCTGACTTCTATAGTATCTCTCACACGAAAAAGAGCGTTCCAAACCCTCATACGTTGTCAGCAACACCACAATTCTATCCCATTACATCAAGCTATTAATTTTTTGGTGAAGCAGTTTTTTCTCCTTATTTTTTTAAATTGGTGACTCACCGAACTCCGCCTCCGATTTAACTGTCGGAGTTATTTACTGCTTCTTTTCAAGTTCACTGTATAAGTCATTTTAAGTCTTTTTATTGATGAAAGTAGGCTTTTCGCCCTTGAGCTCCCTATTCACATGCAAAAAATGTCAATAGTACAAACGTTTACAGTGATAAATCTGACGAATGAAAATGTAGGGTCATCGATATGTGTGGGCCAGGCACAAGCTGCCACTGCTTACACAAAAGTTTCTCAAAAAATGAGTATCTAGTTTGAATTTAAATTTAGAATTTATAATTAAGAATTTATATTTAAATGTTTCAACAGTTTCTGAAAGGACCACCTCGTCAGGGAGTCCGTTTCACGCTCCAACGACCCCCTTCGCAAAGGCGTTCTGACGGACTTCCGTGTGGAAAAACTTCCTCTGCAGCTTAAAGGGATGACCCCGCAGATGTTCCGTCCCAGCCTATTCGAAGAAGTTAGTAAATTCTAGGGCACACTAGCGGCCTCTGACAATCCGGTAGGTTTGGATGAGGTCACCGCGTAATTGCCTGTAATTTAGAGGAAACAAATCAAGTTCAACCAGTCTGGCTTCGTAAGACAGATGACTAAGATTCTTGACCATCTTCGTAGTCCTCGCCTGCACTCGTTTCAGCTGTAGATAATCCTTCTTAAACCACGGACGCCAGGCCTGGATGGCATATTCCAAGTGAGATCGAACAAGTACCCCGTAGGTTTTTCGGAAGAGTTCCTTGTCAATCTGCACAAATCCACGTCTGAGCGCAAATAAGACCTGTGTAGCGCGTTTAGCTGCCTTTAAACACTGTGAAGATGGTTTAAGTGAGGAGTTTATTAGAACACATAGGTCCTTCTGTTCCTCAAACAATTGAAAGGGGCTGCCCATTGAGAATGTATTGGTAGGAATCATCCTCCTCACTGGTCCTTCTGGTACGCAGTCTTAGGACCGCACACTTCCTAACGTAAAAATTAAAGAGCCAACGAGCAGACCAGCTGCTTAGACGGTTGAGATCCTCTTGAAGTGCGTGCCTATCGGAATCAGATCTGGTGACCCTCCAAAATTTAACATCATCTGCAAACATGAGGGCACTGCAATCCACGTCGTCGACACAGTAGTTAATGTACACTAAGAAGAGTAACGGACTTAATACCGAGCCTTTAGGGACACCACATAGAACCGGAGTGGTTGTTGACTTTAAGGTATCGACACACACAGTTTGCAATCAAGCGTTGAGTCAGAAATAAGAGAGTGAGCCCAGGATTTAGTGATGCGCAGCACATCTGGATCAAGCTCAAAGGCTACTGTTCTAAGCTCAGCCAACTTATTTACAACTGATTTCGCATTGAGTGAAACTAAGCTGAGCGTATTCCTGAGCTGCAGGTTACGCTCATCAGTATTTATAAAAAAGGATAATTTGGTGGCGGAGAAGAAAACTGGAAAGAAGAAACGAAAGGTTGGAAACAAAATTGCTCTGGTCTACAATTTTTCGAAATGTTACTGTTATGAGAACTGAGATTATTGTGCAGCGGCATATTTGGATGAAAACCTTGGAAAGGAAGGCTATATTGTGGTGTATGAAAGATAGGGGGTGGCATAGAAATGAGATTTTGAGGGAAGTAAGCATCAATTGGCGGAAAACGTGCATGGAAGTTTTACGCGAAGAGGATGTTTGCGTCTAAGCACTGACTGGGGTTTCATATTGATTTTAAAATATAAGCATTTTTCAAATCGATAATACGAAAGGAAAAAATTATATCAACTGGTATACCAGTTACTGCAAATTATTCTTCGCTGGAAATAATGTAAACTTACAAAATTTCAACTTTATTTCTAGAATTAACCTTTATATTCCGTCCTTTTAACGTAAATCTGCGAGAACTTTAATGTGGTTATGTAGGGTGAAAAAGTTTAAAAACGTAATATTTTACCCTTTTGCAATTGCAATAACTGCGTGTGCAGCTGATAATGAGGTAGAAATACAATAAATTGTCAATAATTAAGCTAATATTTTTCAACAGGAAACGAAGAAATTGGTTTAAAATTGGAGAATTCACTTATCTTCAAATTTAGCTTGTGGCCGAAAGAAGTTGGTGCACCATCAACAGTCATATTTACCCAGTCTTCTGTAGTTGCATTGAAATCTCCAGTAATAAGCACCTCCGGTGACTTTCAACTTCCTTGAGCAAATGAAGGAGTGACTCATCAGCGGCACTTGGAATTTAAGGTGGCCTGTAGATAGTCAAGAGTTGTACGTTTTGTGAACAATCATTTTTAATCTTTATCCAGAGAAATTCATATTCAAGGAAGATGGCATGCGCTCGTTTGACGGCTGATTGACCCCGCCTAACGTGTACGGCCACTCCACCTCCCTGTCTATTTTTCAATCTCTTCGAAATAGTTGGTATCCATCTATTGAAACCTTGCTATCCGCGATTTCGGCTTTGAGCCACGTGTCCGTAATGGCAACGAAATCGGTAGCTCGGTCTGTGACTAGTGCTTTGAGTTGGTCTTCTTTCGAAAGGAGACTCTGAACATTTGTATACAAGCATCTCAATTTAGACTGGGTAAATCCTCTATATAGACTTCTGCTCAGTTCGTGCATTAGAATGCTACAGTCTGTCAGTGCTTTCCCAGATGAACTGATTTCCATCCCGCCCACACTGGTTTCCAATGATTTGTCGTCCTCTGAGTTCTGGAGAGCGTTACTTTTATTATTTGAGCTCTGTATAGTTGGGTTCTTCTTATTTCGTGCCCCTCGTCTGTGTGAGGACGCGCCTTTATGATGTACAGGGTCTGCTACAAGAAACACCTCTTATTTACTTTTTATTTCCCCATCCTTTATTTTTTTGAGCCATTTTTCCCCTTTTTTTCTGTTCTCCTTTTTAGTTCTGTTCGCAG